>JYFJ02003041.1:0-47160 GCA_000934665.2 Catajapyx aquilonaris | reverse complement strand
TCATGAAACTCTACAACATACATGAGAACGAGCCCGATATGAGCCACCTGAAAGTCCGTAAAAGTCCGACTTTGAGTGTCTCTAGCGGCCAAACGGCACGGTATATTTTCTTCGTCCTTCAGAACAATTGACCCTTAGGTCAAGGTCCATCAACTGACCAAGTTTCAGCCAAATCCAATAGTGCAACTTTTACATAAGGATTGGCCCCATGTCCTTTAGCAGCACTAAACTTAGCTGAGGCTAATTGGTCCGCTAGCGGCCTTAAAAGTGGGCGACAACAGCTAATCAGCTAACGAAAAATTCGTTCCACTATTAGCTGTTAGCGGATTAGCGGCGCTAATGCTCACCTTTAGACATACCTATGATTATAGGGTCATTCCCACGTGCCACAAAATCTCGATCTTGAACCACGTTTCTGAGGGGGAAAATCAGGATCGTTTGGTGACTGTTTCCACGAGCCACGTACTTTTCGTGATTTTTGGTGGATTGGTTTGGAACCATGCCTTCCCGCATGGCGAAAAAATGACTCTCGCTTCGGCTCCTGGCCAAAGGCACGGGTGACTCTACGATAGGCCTGGCTGTAATAGCATGGAGGCATGCTATCTACGTTATTACACAGGTCCTGGCTGCCCGCAGAGCGAGGGGGCAGACGGGGCCAAGCAGAGAGCTGCCATGTTGCCCGGCTAAGACCCGGTCCAGAGGGGGGAGTGACGTCAGGATCGCGACTCGAAAGCTGGCAGCCAACTTCCTCAAGCTGGTTGCCAGTCACCTTCGTAAACGCGTTAGGGTGGAGGAAGGGCATGTGGGAACACCCCAATCGCGTTTTTCAGGGGTAAGGATCAGGATCCCTGTGGCACGTGGGAATGACCCTTATGTCCAAGAAAATGAAACATACTTTGTAATGTCATTGCAAGTTGTTAAAGACAGCTCATTACAGTCAAGACATTTAAATATTCTAAATTATTGTTAATATTATCTTACAAAGAGTTATAAGGCCATTGATATAAGTGATGCAATTTCCAAGCAGTGTGTAGAGTTGATCCCTGTTGCTGTCTGATGCTACGAAATTCTGAAACTTTGAGGGAATGAACTTAGGATTGATCTACAAGGTAAACAAACAGGGAAGGACCCCTGGTTTCAGAAATGTACCTAATTATTGTCATCCAATAGGCAAAAAATATCAGGTTACTTGTGGAGTTGAAATTAACTGTACAGTTAACACCTTAATGATTTTCCTGTGGACTATGTGCAAAACCTAAATAAAATTGTCGAAGGTCACAAAGCATGGCATCCAAAAAGTTTTGGTCTTGGTCAATCTCTCTCTATATTTATTGCCCTCTCAAATGTGCCTCACTGCACTATTGCCTGGTTTTCTGGTGTAAAATTGTTACTTTTAAATATACCTATGGCTGTCAGGAATGACCATATTAAAGTAGACAGCCAAGAATAGTTTTGCTTCAGAAATATGCACCGAAGCATAATTTGACAGGAAAGTGATCTAACTGGTCAATTTGCAGGATGCCTTTTTGAAGATCTCCCGCCAAGAAGGCTTCTTTTCACTTTGGTCTGGTCTTCCGCCTACACTGGCCATGGCCGTGCCAGCTACTGTTCTGTATTATACAACTTACGACCGTCTGCGACGATGGTTGGCAGGACCCAAAATTCTAGATATGCCACTCTGGGTCCCACTGGCAGCTTCTGTGACAGCACGTACTGCTGCTGCCACAATTTTTTCACCACTAGAGCTACTTCGTACCTGGATGCAAGCTAAACAGCTTCAGTACTCGGAGGTGGGGGAAGGTTTATCTGCACTTGTTAGGCAACGTGGATGGCTGGGTCTCTGGAGAGGTGTGGGTGCCACACTCATGAGAGATATTCCTTTCTCTGGTACTGTCAGTGCAAAGGATTTCAGGAGGCAAATTGATAAGTGCATTTTCATTACAGCAATGTATTGGTGCTCCTATGAAAGCATGAAGAAGTCATTTAAGCAAGTGGAGCCACATTGGAGTTTCTCTCTTGTTGCTGGTGCAACAGCTGGTTCCATAGCAGCTGTAGTCACACTCCCATTTGATGTGGTGAAGACGCATCACCAGATTGAAGTGGGGAACAAAGAAATATTTTACGGTAATTGTTTCCAGCAACTAGTGTGATAGTTACATCTCTTACTAAAACTGTTCTTCCTCAGTAGGAAAGCATAATCGGGCACCTTCAGTTTTGAACTCCATCAGATCTATATATGCTGGCAGAGGATTTCGAGGGCTCTTTGCAGGTCTGGTACCCAGATTGGTGAAAGTGGCACCTGCCTGTGCCATAATGATATCTTCTTATGAGTTTGGAAAGAGCTACTTTATGAAATGGAATGAAGAGGCGAAGAAGGAGAAGAAGCCAAAGGATGACTTTGTTGGAGGGGATAGGTAGTGTCACAATTGAAATACATGGGCTTAATTACAAATAGGAAGATCAGCAGATTACCACCTGGCACCATTGAATTAGTTACCATACTTGAATGCCTTATAGCAGTGCTTTTGACAGTGAGCAATTGCGCTAGTTTCAGTCAAGGAAGAATGAAGCTGATGCAAGGCTGATGTTCTCAGGCCAGCCACTTGAGTGAGTTGATATGGCTCCTGAGAGACGTGAACCACTTGAAAAATTTGACATTGTCCAACATTATTATGATGAGGGTGATAGGTCAGAAGGGCGTATGAGCCTGTAAGGGAATTTTACATGAGAGGGAAAAAAGTTTCATTATTTCAATATGCATTATAATTTTGCAACTTTTTTGTGCAGCAAACACACGTTTCAATGCAGATAAGATGTGTGCTGCACAAAAAAGTTACAAAATTATAATGAATATTGAAATAATGAAACTTTTTTCCCTCTCATGTAAAATTCCCTTACAGGCTCATACGCCCTTCTGACCTATCACCTGAGATGTGACAGTGCATGGGGCCCTGACAGTTTTAATTGCAAGTATTCCTTAAAAACTGCTTCATACTATTAATGATGAAGTAGAAGTTAACTGATTTTCCAATAACTGTCTCTCGCAAGACACTGCAAAGCATAGCATGGTTGTACATTTTGCCTGATTTTTCACAGAATTGACCAATCCCACCCAGAGGGTGATTGTTAGCAGAGAAAGAACCGTCCGTAGACATTCATTTAATACAATGGCGCCTTTATTTACCTCATATAAATGAAGCAGATGCAAAGCAGGGAAATGTTTTAAACTGGCTGTCCTCAATTTTCATGTGACATAAAATTTCATATACCAACATGAAGTGTTCTGTACTTATTGTCATGTCAGCCCCCGGTAGCTCAGTGGTTAGAGCGGTACTTGTAATGTATTTTTTGTCATGCGTGGTGGCACCACCAGGACCTACTTTGCTAGGTATATTGGCATTGTGGGCTAGGTGGTCATTGTCACTGAGAACAATGCATATTTGAGCCTAACCTGGTTGATAAGATATCTGAACAATAAATAACATGCAAGATAATAAAATATAAGTAGGATTCTGGATTACCATGAGTGACGTAGAAAAATAAATTCATATCAGCATACAGTGATTTCAACATTCTGACAGTCTGGACCAATAAAAAATGCATGCAACCAGCCTTACCAGTGACTCACTTGTTACAGAGGAAGAACCACAGGACTCCTATGCTCAGGGCTTTCTAATTATATTGCTGATGGCTCTTGAATCTTTCAAGTCTGCTAACATTCACTCCCATCAAAATTTTGGTCAGTGGGGCCTCCCTAATTACAAAACATTGCAAGGGTTGAGTTTTGTAACACTGGGATAATTGAAAGGCATTATCTTGCCATATGATTTGTTGCCTGATTTTAATGGCCTCTCATCCAAATATCATGCTTAGGCTTCTTCCCACTCAAATTCAATCAAGAGCCTCAATTGGGGAAACAGCACTAGGGATAATGATGATTGATCTGCTGTGTACCAAGGTAACCCCTCTGGCCCCTCCTGCAATTTACAACATGGTGTGATGAAATGTGTGGAGTCTCAAGTACTGCTATTACTTCATGCTACACTACAGTATAATTCTGCAATCCCAAGGAGAAACAACCTATCTCCAAAACCAGTAAGGATGAAGGTCGCGTGCATGCCCTGCACCATGGTCTTAGAAGGATAGGTCGGGAAACTCCCCGCCATCTTGCGATCCGTTACTCAATCCCGCCGTGGCGCTGACTGGAGGTCGCCATGATGTGAACTGGATCGTGAACATCTCCATATTGCGGCCATCTTGGTATACGCTATTGGTAGCACGAGTTGTACCGACAGGGTCGCTAGTTTGTTATGGCGAATGAACGACACGCACAGCGAGATTCCATTGTTTTTACTAGCGCCGCTGCGGGAAGGAATAACGGATCAGCCTTTTCTATTGCGCTGGGATAGAAGTGTCTAGGGGCTGCCCTGCACTAATCCCCCATGGCCCAGGGAGGATAAGTGCAGGGAATGCACACAACCTTCAACCTGACTTCAGTCTAGGTGTACGAAGGACTTCATAAGTGGCTAACCCCTCAGTGTTTCTCCTTGGGACGACAGAATTACAAGGCCTGTCATTGTCATGCGAGTAATTCTTGGTCTGCTGCTGGTCAACAAAGGAGAGGGAGGTCCTGATAAGATGGCATTGCTGCACTAACAATGTTCATTGGGTCTGTCCATTTCTGCTTTGAAGGGAGGGAAGTGCATCAAAAGTGCAAACATACAGCTTAGTCTGCTAAAGTGGGTTGAGATAAAGGCTTATCTGCACATGCCTGCTTCCCATCAGGGCAGATTAGAGAGAGGCTCGATAAATATTTTCAGTATTGCAGTGCAATTTTATTGAGATTCGTTTATTTATTGGCTCTGCAATGTAAAATATATTCATATCAATTGATACCTTGTTTACACTGGAAAGGTGGCAGGTCCATTGGCCCCTCATTAAAATTGTAATGGTCACTAATTAAGTTGTAATGGTCACTCATTAAATTAACATGTAATACTAACAATTATACGGTGATTGCAAAGACATTAGAACCCTGATTATCCGGCCATCCTGCTCTGGCAATAAATGTTTTCTCATGAAATACTGTAATGTTCTGTGCATTTTTTGTTGTTTTTGTTTTAGTTAAATTGTAAATACAGTTCAGTTGAGTGTGTAAAAGAAAATTCTACACTATTTCTTAGAAAACCGTAATATTGGATGTTATTTCATGTTTTTATGCTTTTTGTTGTTTTATCGAAGTTTTTTTACTCCCCGGATTTTCTGACCTTTCTGGTTATCCGACGATGCCCCAGCCCCGTGGGTGACGGATAATCCGGGTAATGCTTTTGCATTAATGGTGTATCACAGAACTGAATTATATTATTGCAATTTAGTGCAATGGGCAAGAAGAGTGCAAGTGCCAGTTATCCATAATGAGAGTACACTCTTTGGTGCCTGCAATTCACCCACAACAATCCCCAACAAACTCAGGTTCAAAGCAGAGAAGGTACAGTATTGGGCCTGGGAATATGGCCAAAGCCTTTCATTTGTTGTCACATACGATCATTTGTGCCAATTCATGTCCCATGTTCATGCTCTTTGGATTGATTTTATGAGGAGAACAATATTGTTGGTGAAGTGATAGTTCAACTTCAAAATGAGCTCATCAGGAAAAGGGTTAAGTGACTAAACTAATGTGTATACCTCTCAGTGGGATTGGAAAGCATCTTGTTCAAGTCACTGGTCAAGCAGTTGGAACTATAGCTATGCAGTGAGTATTAGAGAGGAAATAGGATTGAAGGCTGAATGGTCGGAGCATCCGAGCATGTAATTCTTGCAGATCCAGGTATGACCTGTGTGTTGATGATTAGCAATTTGTGCTTAATTTTTATGATCATGAGTTTATGTCGCATATATTTCAGTAATTGTGTTGTATTTTTAAGGGAATAAAACGTTTCATATGCAATGTGTAGAATAGTTATTCACATGTTTTGATCTTTTCTAATGGATGATGAGAACCATGAAGTACCTTCCTATAGAGAACAGCGTTCTGTCATCTATTGCCATGTGCACTGATGGCTACTGGATGGCTATCTGTCAAAAATGGATGGAAATAAAAGTGCATTCATTTGATTGGTCCTGTAATATGACCCTAGAGTTGCTTGTTGGATATCTTTTGATTTGTGTTGTTTTACTGTCAGGCGTTCAGGACATGTCTGTCTATGACTGCATCAAGCATTGGAAAGGATGAGGGAAATTTTCACAATACTAACTCTGCAGTCATTGTGTGTGTGTGAAGTTATGTTAGGGCACTGTATGTTCCCATTATGAGAGTTTGAAGGTGTATGAAACCTTGAAACTACTATAGAAACAATCAAGTGCTGCTTTGGATTTAGCTTGTGTCCATTTCTTAATAAATGTGGGTCTCTCTTGTGTTACTTTTGTGCACTTTAGGACTTGTAAATCAAACACTAAGTGGCAAATTCTTGATTGGAAGTGACCGAACACATTCGCACAAACTAATGATTTTCGTGCAGACTTTGCCTACACGCGAGGTTTGTGCAGCCTGTAATCATATATTAATTTGAATAATTGCGCTTCTCCAAGCCACTTGTCGCCATATTTGCTGCTGGCACCATCTGACGGTGTGGAACACACCTAACAGCACCTAGTTGTCTTGTCGCTAGGTGGCTAATGTTTCGCAATTCCACCCGATTCCGCCTAAATCGCACATTTATTCAACATGTACCTGGCGTTCATCAAGTAATAGTAATTAAAAAACTTGTTAGCCTATTCTAATCGAACGTTTAAAAATACGGGCCTAATGACATTGCATATCTGGGCCCATATCTGGCGTCTGCTAATGTACTCGGCCTGACTTCCGGTCACGGGGAGGTGAGGGTGCTTGCCTTGGAGCTGGTCGTGCATCATTGGTGGCTTGTGCTTCCACTGACTGACATTATCATTCGGGAAGGCACAGACCACGTCTAGGAACAAGATGAACCGATTGTTTGGCAGAGCTAAGCCCAAAGAGCCACCTCCAAACCTGACAGACTGCATTTCCGGCGTAAGTATAGTTAGGCCATTTGTGTAGGGTGACTTTGTGCAGCATATAATATGCAAATGACTGGTAATAACTCATGGTTTTTACGTAAGACTTTTATGGCTGCTGGCTGACCTACTGTGTTGAAAGTATTGTTGAACCATAGCAATTTTATTTGTTGACATAGGTTAGGCACGTTGGTGTACATTTAATGGAGGGCTGCGTCACATCAACTAGTGCACCGAGGTGCACCAGAAGCCAGAGTACAGTGTTGGACATTAATCGCGTCATACTGCTAGCGGCAGAAGAACGAATCTTGCTCGCACGGCTTGAACAATCCATATCTTCAATCGTTCTTCTGCCGCTTTGGAAAATGTCGCTAGCAGTATGGCACGATTAATGTCCAACACTGTACACTTCCATGAGTAGTGCCTAACCTCTTGCATGGGCAGGATTAGGCGAACCAAGGAATTGTGTTCAAGGCTCTTGCTGACATTAGCAGATGAAAGTGGTGGACCCACCGCTTCCATCAGCTAATGCAAATCCAGAGATGAGGCCAAATTATGACATGCTTGCAAAATTGCCCACAAAATGAGTGCTGCGCACATAAATAAGTGCTAATCTCTCATTGACAGTTAGTGCAGTAAATACAGTCATGTAGACAGAGCAGTGCTGTAAACGTATATACTAGGCTTGGAAACATGTCAGTATTTCTTATCTTAATGGTTATTCAGGCTCTGGGCTGGTAAGGTATTTTGTCAGTATTACAGAATATACTGTACATTTCATAATTGAGCTCGCATCGGTATTGGCAGAAATGTTGCATATGTCTATATGGCTAGTGTTGATTTGAACCTAAGTTGTTAGATCTTCTAGGGAACCATTTAGCAAGGGGTAACCATTCATCGAAACACTCAGGTCTGCTGGCAGGGTAAGGTGACTGGGGGGGGGATCAGGGGTGGTGCAAGGTAGAATTGCAATGTCAGTCTGGGTCATTTTGTGCTTTTACCCCTAGGTACTTCCCAGCAGGTGTATACATTGTGTGAACAACTCAGAACAGTTTGATTTCTGTCATCATAAGTTGACAGGTTCAGTATGAGAACAATTTTCGGTAATATTGGGTATCAGCAAACGGAAAAGTACCCAATATTCCTTGCCAACCATCTTGAATGAATAGTCACCACTCACTCCTTGGATAGTCTTATAACCCAATTTTAATTGCAGGTGGACAGTCGTGCTGAATCTGTGGATAAGAAGATTGCACGCCTGGATGCAGAGCTGCGGAAGTACAAGGACCAGATGAAGAAAATGCGTGATGGGCCAGCAAAGAATGCTGTGAAACAAAAGGCCATGAGGATCTTAAAGCAAAAGAAAATGTGGGTGATGGTACCACACTGCATGGCATGCAATAGCTAAGGCACAATTAACCAGCACTCAGGTGCGAGGTGTTGGATAGGTTCGAGGAATTCCCAATAATAATAATAATAATAATAATATCATACCCCGTTATCAGCCGGCGGCTCTTTAGGGGGGAGTTTTGTTTTGACTGGAACTCTTTCTTTGCATATTTACTTCGCTTTTGGGGATAGGATAGGGACGGAAGGACGCGGCTGTGGCCTATTATTTTAGGAAACAACCCCGGCATTTACCTGGAGGGACCGTGGGAAACCACAGAAAACCACGGTTAGGGTTGCCGGCCCCGGGGATCGAACCCAGGACCTCCCGATTAGCAGTCAGATACCATATCCCCTCCGCCACCACTGCTTCGGTGGAATTTCCAATATGAATAGCCCACTTCTCTTCTTTAGAGGATGTTGTCAATGTGGTTGGCTGTACAACCCTTTATCTCCCACTATCCTGAAAATCAGGATAATGGAAAAATTGCTCAGGAAATTTGAATTTCATGCCATTATCTAGCTCTCCTATTACAATAAAGTTTCATATGGAGTGAAAAACTATTTGTGTGCATGACTCAGGTCCTCTTCTATACATTGCACAAGTTTGACATTTTTTACGTCCAGCGATAACACGGTTAAAAGAAGAGGCTGAGGATCGGATTACGGTTGCCTGTGCTCATGTCCGATTCAATGCAGCATTGCCTTATTTTCCCTTCCTATATGCTAAAATTACCCATGAACACGTTTTGGAGTTCAAGCTAATAATAATATATTATTGGCATCACTTCGTTGCCGTATGGTGAAGAACAAGGCATAACAAAGTACGTAATTAGCAAAAGCGCAATTACATGGCAGCCATCTTTGATATAGGTTCCAGCAATTAACTTAATGGCTTAATTTCTAAATTTCATGGTTTACTTCCTAAATTGTAATGAATGGTCAGGAATTTCTTGACACTCATTGGGCCGATAGTGAACGACTATGAAACACAGATGTAACACTTCTGGACTTTAAATTTGGCGCGTTACAGATGATTCATTGGAGGAAGTCATGAAAAAATGCAAGAGATGTGGCCCTATGGCCACTTGTCAACAGCTAGCACTGGGTCAAAGGTTGGCTTTGGTGAAGCTGGCCATGAGAAAAAAAAAGACGGCTGGCTCCTCGACATGTGGCCAATAACAAGGCCAGGGTTGTAAATATAATTTAACCCCACCCGCACAAAATTCCATATGGCGGTAACGGGAGGGTTAACCCTTTATCTACCACCATAAGGAATTTCATGCAAGTGGAGTTTAATTAATTATATTTACAACCCTGGCCTTGTCATTGGCCACATGTCGATGAGCCAGCCATCTTTTTTTTTTTTCATGGCCAGCTTCACCAAAGCCAACCTTTGACCCAGTGCTAGCTGTTGAAAAGTGGCCATAGGGCCACATCTATTACATTTTTCATGACTTCATCCAATGAATCGTCTGTAACGCGCCAAATTCAAAGTCCAGAAATGTTACATCCGTGTTTCATAGTCGTTCACTATCGGCCCAATGGGTGTCAAGAAATTCCTGACCATTCATTACAATTGAGGAAGTAAACAGCGAAATATAGAAATTATGACATAAAATATATTAATTGCAGTTATCTGCATATCAAAGATGGCTGCCATGTCATTGGGCTGTTGCTAATTATGCACTTTGTAATACTTTGTTTTTGACCATAGTGCAGCTAAATGATGCCTATAATATTATTAGCTTCAAATCCAAAATGTTTTCATGGGTAATTTCACCGTATTGGAAGGAAAAATAAGGCAACGCTGCATGGAATCGGACGCGAGTGCTGGCAAACGTAACCCGAACCTCAGCCTCTTTTTTTTTACAGTCTTATTGCTGGACGTAAAAAATTTCAAACTAGTGCAATGTATAGAAGCTATGTTAAAGCCTAAAAGACTCTCCAGAGGCATAACAAAAATTTCCATATGTGCCTATGATGGTGTGTTTATCAAACGTGGTATGTAAATTTTTGAAATTGTCCATATTGGGCTCAAACCACTAAAATCGGCATGTGCTCCTCCAACATCGTAAATATACCGAATTTCACGATGATCAAATGAGTTTCAGACTTTTGTCCACGAAAACGGGTTCGACCCACCACTGTGTGACAGTTGCCCACCCAGTTGAATGTAAGGAAATATGAGTTGCAAGTGTAGTGCTGCATAGAATCATCTGCATTTCAACATTAGCACTTTTGATGTCCACTATTTCCACCATGGCACAAGGTTTCTTGAGGCCTTGGCCTGGAGAGAGATGCTTTTCCTGAAGGGTTGGACAATGAAGTGAATCCAGGTTGAATCTCATAAGGTGAGAAGGTGAATCCCCCAAATAGGTCATGAGGTATCTTCAGTCAGTATCATACCGCTTCGTCAGAATATCCAACCCCAATACGCAAACCCTATAACTTAATTTTTTATTTCGCTTGTGTACCCAGAGCCGTCCCCCAAAACGTACCCTGTAACTGGGTAACAAATAAATAACAAAATAAAAATATCCAACCCCTCGGCTGCATTTTCTTCCACATGGCACATCTCTCGGTAAGGGCATTAGAGAAGCTGGTACTGTGGTGTGAGAAAAATGAATTAACATCCACAGTTATTAAGTTGAAATGTCAATGGAGGCGTCACTTAATGGAATTCACGAACCTGCACATTTCTTATTTTCCTTCCAGGTACGAGCAACAGTCTGACAATCTTCGCCAACAGTCTTTCAATATGGAACAAGCTAACTTTGCATGTCAAACACTCAAGGACACTCAGGCCACTGTTCAAGCTATGAAGACTGGTGTGAAGCAAATGCAAAAGGAATTCAAGAAAGTGAACATTGATGACATTGAGGTTTGTAGTTACAGATCTTTTATGGCAGAAGCAAGAAGGATAGGAAGCACTGTCTGTCCTTTCTGTGTAGTTCAGCTCTAACAAAGGGTTGTGGACACTCTCATTGTGACCAACATTTTTGGTAGTACTGTAGTAGTAGTAGTAGTACACTGTACTCCCAATTATGTATAATGTGCCAATTAACCCTCCCATTACTGCCATAAGGAATTTTTCGCGGGTGGGGTTTAATTATATTTACAACCCTGGCCCTGTCATCGGCCACATGTCCATGAGCCAGCTGTTGTTTTTTTCCTCATTGCCAGCTTCACCAAAGCCAACCTTTGACCCAGTGCTAGCTGTTGACAAGTGGCCATAGGGCGACATATGTTGCATTTTTAAAAATGACTTCCTTCAATGACTCATCTGTAACAGCCAAATTCAAAGACCAGAAACCTTCATAAATATAAATGCGAGCTAAATTCTGAAACACTCAGTACAAGAATTCATTGCTTATGCAATTGGATTGTTTTGTGGCAGGATGTTCAAGATGATCTGGCTGACCTATTGGAATCAGCTGACGAAGTGCAGGAAGCTCTGGGTCGTAGCTATGGCATGCCTGATGTCGATGAGAGTGAACTGGAGGCTGAGCTAGAAGCACTTGGAGATGAGATGGCCCTTGATGAGGACGCATCATACTTGGATGATGCTGTTTTAGCTCCATCAGCTCCCACGAAGGAGCCTGGCACAGAGGTTCCCGCAAACAAGGTAATCACTTTTGTTGATATAGCAGAACCTTGGTTTAATATAACCTCTGATTTCATACAGGATGGTGTGCCAGTGGATGAGTTTGGACTTCCACAATTGCCTGCAACGTGAGAAGTGTAGCAGTATATAACATTCTTCATGCTTGTGACTAGCCACTTTGAAATTATGCATAACTTGATCGCGATCAGTTCGTTGGATAATGCCTTATGAGGATTTTTATTTATGCAAAGCCCCTTGGTTGATGCAAAGCAATCTACAAAAATATATGCACTACTGTCTTGCACAAGAAGGTTAATAATATCACTGGGTAAGTGTCAAATATTACAAGGAAGCACAGGAAATGCTGAAAGACTGAAATAATATTCCAGTTAAATCTCTTGGATTTTTTCTTTTTCTTTTTTGGATGGGCACTATCAATGGATTGTACAGTCAGAGGTTCCCATGTCGGTAATGCTACCATTTGATGTGTCAATGGCACGTTTGTTTCATGACTTGTTCATGTCGTTGTGGTGTGATTGACCAGCATGTATTTCAAACTCAGCACTATCAACCTGACACTTGTGATAACTTTTTTTTGAACAATTTTGTACATAAAATTGCAGATCAGCTAGCTGAGATATAACTGAAAGTACCAAAAGCTTTATTGAAGTCAAGATTAATGTGATGTGCACTCAACTTATGTCACCATACCTATGACTTTGTTGTAGCTGAAGAAGTTATATAAAGGGCATTGTAATTTGTTTAAATATGATAATAGCCCCAAAAGTAGTGAGATGATGCCATGTTAGAAGAGTTCATGTTTCATAAATTGAAGGTTTAATCTCTATTTATAAAACTTGCACTCTCCCAGTTTATCTGTATTGTTTGACCACTGAATTGGCAGTCACCATCAGTAGTGTTTTACTAAAGGAACATTCAGGCTATTAACCCTATGTCTCCCACTGGTTTTTGCCTCCTTTAACAGTATGTTTAAGTCTGGTGCCATGGGGAGAAATAAGTGAAACATGCACCCCTGATTTTGTGCTCTGTTCATCCACTAGATGTCGCGGGAATGTCTGATACATATCATTATGTTGCTTGTCCACAGGGGGCACAATACTGCCTTATGAAGCTCTTTCATCATAGCGACCCACCTTATTTCCAACGCTGATACGTGACATATTGAGGATGTAGGTCGCGTTGAAAAGTTCCAAGAAAATTCCATATGAATGCCCAGTCCCTCTGATGAATTATGAAAACATTAATTGCCAGTTTAAAATTTTTTAAAGGTCCGGTTTAAAAGGAGGTAATGTGAGCCACCAGGTCAATACGGAGGTGACTTGTGTGTTTCAATGCCTCCACCTGGTCGCCTGGAGCTGCTCGGAGCAGTCGGATAGACCAGTCAGGAGCAAGGTCTCTTCCCACTGGCTCATGGCGAAGCGCGGGAAGGGGCGTAGCCTTGAGCATATCATTGGGATTTTTTCCCCGCGAAAAGTAAGTCACAGAATTTCCGGGATTTTTAATCTGGTTTTCTCCTACACGTCCACATACCGGGGGAAATGCGACAGGGAGCAATGACTGTTTTAAATTCATGCATAAGTATTTGTTTACAATGAACGAGACCTTCGGCCTATGACTATGACGTCATGTCATTAAAAATATCACGTGGATGGTGTAAATGCTAATGAACATAGACACTAGAAGAGTTACCTAAGGCTATGGCGAAAGAAATTTTTGTTGGGGTTATACCATTGAATTTTAAAATATATATACAGACAACTTTGTAGGATTGTACAACGTTCAAGGTCGCGGGAGACAGAGTTAAAATGTCAGTGCATGAACCATCTGCAACAAAAGAAGAAAGGTGTATAACCACCTGGCCCCACCTCTGCCACCAATACCCCTTCTCTCTCCTTAACATTTGGCAGATCTGACCTTGTGGTATGATTAGGAGAAAAGAGCGTGGGAGGTGTATTTGGTGACATCTCGTTTTAGCCAGTCATTATGCAAAGTTCTTCAGGCACAACAACAATGCGATGGACTGACACAATTATCACTGGTCAAACATAACATGACAAAAGGAATTTCATGCTAACAAATTATATTTCTGCAAATGTTTTGGTACTGTCAAATTGGGTGAATATGGATGCAAGGGGTGAATGGGACAGAAAGTTAACAATTTTTAAAATATTATAGGCATTTTTACAAATTGAAAGATATCAGAATAGGGTATTTGCAATTGAAGGAAGTCCTTTCTCTACGATTTGCAGTAGGCACATTTGTTCAAAAAAATTATATGTAGATTGGCCTGATGAGAATCAGTTGATATTTTGGTGTCATATTTGATAGCCTTCAACCCATTTGTTGATTCAATCGAGTGGTCAGGCTGATCTCTTTGGTGAATGCACATTGGAATTAGTGGTGTTTGGTGACTAATTTTCGATCTCCAAACTTTCTTTTTTAGAGAAAAAGTCTAAAAACCACAAAAGTATCCCTATTCATCCCATTTTACAGTTCCTGTATCTTAAATAGCTATGAATTTTAATGAAAGTGTTCAAAAAAAATTCCAACAGTACTAAAAACATGGTAATAATTGTGGAAGAGTTATAGTCTGTATGCAACCTGCAACGAATAAGTGTGTAGCAAATTTAAAAATCCAATGGGAATTAGCCCTATTGTGTCATTGTAATTAGTCATTTGGCATGTTTTGCCCAATCACTGTCATTGGATTTTCATTCATATAACTGGTCTCATTCAGTCAATCCTCTGCTTCCTTTTATGATTGTGCCTCATTCAGTGTTACAGTTACGTGTTCTGCTGGTGTTGAACTTGTGATTTTAGATGCCTATTACCGGTAATTTTTGTAAACACCAGCATCTCTTCAGCCATGTTAGCAATAATTATGATATGCATTCCTTCAAAGCAGGGGTGTCAAACATGTGGCCAGGGGCCACCTTTGCTCTTCTTGATTACTTGTCAACAGATTTGGCAGCGAATTCAATACTTCTGCCATCTTCCTCTACTAAATGAGTGCCAGAATTGATATTTGTATTTGTAATTCTACAAGCATTTCTAAGTGATTGCTTCTTTCTTCTTTCATGCCTTGTTATGTGTTTAGCAGTTTTTTGGAAGGAGGTTGGGCATATCTTGTCCTACAAAAGAGAGCTGTTCTGTAAGGTCAAGTGTTACTTGTTTGGGGGGGAAAAAAAAGTAATGCAGCTGCACTGTCAAAACGACCTTATTGCACAATGCAGTTGTGGCTCTTTTTGTAGCAGGACATGTGATAATGCCATCCTGGATATTAAACCGAATGCAGCCTCTGTGATATGTCTTGGGTTATCAAGTTTGGAATATCAACAATCAACTTGATATTTACATATTGCCTTCAGTCCCGAATACTGTCTTGTACCCTTACTGAACAAAGAGAATTTGACACCCCTGCTATAAAGCAATCAAGATAACAAACTACTATACCGAGTTCGATAATGGATGCAATTTCTTAATTAACTTACTCACATCGGTGGCTGTCACCAATGTGCTGTCAGAGTTGTACAGGCAAAATATAACAATAAATTGTGAAAACCGAAAGAGTTCAACAGTGTGCATGCATTGAACACTAAACTGTGTGAATGTGGTGGTTTTAAGACAACATTGCATGGCATAACAGTATTTTTAGAATTGTATAGATAAAACATTTTGTGATCCTCTGAGGTACAGGAAGTCCCCGGTTTATGAACGACCCGACTTATGGCGATCTGTACTTACAAAAGGGCTACCAAGGATCCCCAGAAGGATAATGTATAATTATCCCTCCATTTTCGATCACTTCTGCGTACATTGACCGAGACCAGGTTCAACATAAATACTAGGTGTAATTAATAAATAATTGTGAAACTACGTTCTTCCGTGCATGTAAACAAACACACATGACGTAAGCGGTTCCTTGTTTACACTGTATACATGCGCTGTTCCTCAGGGATCCGAGTTACGTACATTCTGACTTATGGACGTTTTCAGGAACGTAACCCGGTTCGTAGGCCGGGGACTTCCTGTATATAAAAATGTCTGCTTCTCATTGTATCTGTTGCCAATGTGATTGTAGGCTGTTTTATACAGTGAAGCCTTGAACATTTCAAAGATAAGCAATTTTTGTTTGCATGAACTGTGTGTCGCTGTGTTTAGGGTGAGTGGAAAGTTTGTCACCGTGTTATTTTTCCAACTGCAGCATCAGCAATATTTCAGCTGTAATTGTGATTTTTTAATGCATTTAAATGTCCAAATTCATAATATCAATATTAGTGCCGTATGTTACGTTCATTTTGCTGTTTTTAAAACCTGTTTTAAGCCCTGTGGAATACCTTTGCAGGAATGTAGAAGGTGGTTGGAAAATTGTTAATGCCAAGTAAACAATTTTTTATAGCATAATTTTTTACCATTGAAACACTGTCAACAAATATAAGTCTCATAAATACAGGCAAGGTTTTCTTGCATGAAAACTTTCATCATGGAGTGAAATGTTGAGCCACTGATTGGTTTACAACATAAGTATTAAGAAGAAAGCAATCCTGACAATTTTTTTTCCGACCGCTGTTTCAGACTCTTACATATAACTGAACTGAATCGAAACCATTACAACTTAATCGAAAGATTAGTAGTTATACTGGGCCTTGCCTTTGCAGATCATGATATTGTCACTTCTCATTTCTAACCTTCCTGAGGCAACACCAAATGAGCCCCAACATGGGAGTTTGGTCATTTTTAGACAGGAAATCTTGTAGAACATGTTTGAGCCTGTCATTTATCATCAATTATTTGCCATAATAAACAAATTAAAGAAACATATGGGGGGGGGGGGGGTGAGAAAAATATTCTGTTTGCTATACAACAATCATTGGGATATTTTCCAAGAGGCTTAAACCAGGTGTAAAAACCAACAAAACTTGCATTAATGAACTTTCCAGCCACACTATAAGGGGATATTAACCACAACCTGACATTAATGAAAAGAATTCACTTCATCTGTTCCATGACATGTATATTTGTACACCAATAAATCCCTACAGTGGCAATTTTGAAAAATTGGGGCTAAATGCCTGAAAAGGCTGCTTTATTGCTAATTATCAATTAATGCCTTATCTTTGTAAAATGGCAGGTATAGACTGAAATTATAATTTCACTGCTAAGCATTTGTTATCAAATGGAGAGTTGGAAATTGGTAGGCATATTGGCATTCAAGGAAGTTACGGCACTTACAAAAAATGATCTTTCAGGCACATATAGAATCTGTAAGACACCTATTTTGTTTAGTTGAGATTTTTGGTGCAGAGATGCCTGATGTTTACTTTATGTGAAAATTAGAATCGCAAAAAAGGGAGTTCCTTATGTAAATATACAAGTTGGAGTGTTGTATATGTCATTTTTGCAAGATATTACCATGATGATGTATGTTTTCAACACTGATTAAGAACATTGAGCTAATCTATTTGTCTTGAATGGAGGCACGTATGTCAAGGGATTGTGGTGTAGGTTTGTCTTCATATGAGTGCTTCCTATCAGGCATCAAGGCATAAAGAGACCCAGCAGATGGCTAAATGCAGTGCTGATCAGCATAGTATTTCTCATTTAGGTGATTAGTACACGCATGCCTGCCATTTGTCTAGCCAACTGATAAACTAGCAGCCCATGGGGAGGTGTGGTGGCCAAGATGGTAACGTCTCAGCTTGCTGAGTGAAAGGTCCCAGGTTCGATCCCCGCCTGGGAGTTCCCTTTCACCTGCGTCAGGAGGGTCTCTGACCTGCACCTTGGAGGTGTCTGGCAACCTAACCACCTGGGGAACAGCACATGACCCCATATCAGACATTGCCCTTGCACCCATGTACCCTCCCCAAAAAATCCCCATCCTTACCCCATGTCCTTTCATCCTTGCACCGGAGTTAGAAGAAAGATCAGAAAATTGAAGGAAAAATTGTGGTATTCCACCCCCCCTATCACCCCCCCCNTTTTAATTAGCAGCCCATGATATTGTATTTCTACCAATTGAAGACCTGATAGCAAAAAGGGCAGATGTCATGAAAAATGCAATTTGCAGATAGCGACGCCAAGTGGTAGTCAGTAGCAATGCGGAGGTCCCCACAAATTCCATTCCGTGAAAATGGCAGTAGTCTGGTAGAAAAACATCGACAAAGATAGTGTGTTATAATATCACCTGGCTGCTTGCCGTGCATGGGAAGCAGGGAAGTTTTTCTTTGTTTTCTCGAAACTATCCATCATTGACATCTGCCCTTTTTGCTATCAGGTCTTCAATTCCAGTCTCAGCTGACTTTTGGTTTAAGGGAACCCATGTGCCAAAATAAACACATATTTGACAGGTACGGCACACCTTTCACTTGCGAGGAGAAAAGGGATATGGTTTTGATAGTTTCAAAATGGTGTGAAATATTGTACCCAAATGTACATGTCATTGTCCAGATCCCTGCATGATACTGAATGGATTAATCATTGCAAATGGATCTTGAAGGAATGAAAGCGCAGATTTTTCTGTAAAATTATATTACAGTTATGTGAAGTACACATGCACAAAACCACATATCTGTTAGCAATACACGAATTGGAATGAAATTCATCTTGGCACACAACAAATGTTTCCAGTGAGATTCCTTAGGATTGGGGAACCATGCAAAACCTTGTTGTGGAAAATGTGTATTATATAACCACATTGAAGAGTACCCTCATCCTGCATTTGAGTATTATGGAGTATCATAGCATATGGAAAGCACAACTTTTGGTGTAAAAGCAGGGTGATGGTCAGGAATAAACTACTGTAGACCTGATGCTTAATGAGCAGTGGCTTAACCATGAAAAGCATGTCCTGATAACAACTGCTTGGTATGCTAACCAGTCTTAAAAGCTGCATCAAACTCTGAGTGGAACACAAATTGATCATTGTCATTCTACTGAATGTCAATATTAATACTACCTGATATTACTGAAAGTGTAGATTCATGATAATAATACTTCAATAGATTCTGGACAACCCTGGTATCCAAAATGAAACTGTGGTCTGTGTGGTATATATTTTTATTAAATGACTTCATTAATCACATAATTGCAAGTTTCTGGTTCTTCCCCCTGAAAATTGAGTATCGATGAAACAAAGAGTATCTTCTTGTGATGAACTGTAGCACAGTTCCTGTTGATTACCAGGAGAAACTCAAAGATTATATGCCAAGTTTAGTGACTAAGGCTAGGGGACATATTAGTCATTTGCTAATTTCACATGTAGTACGTACAGATTTTGACCTTAACTGCAGCTTGTTCTAAGACTTGTAACTCGAATGCTAGTATTGTAAATCTCCAGTGAACATATCTTTGGATGTGTATGATTCAAGTTTCTGAATTGTCATTTTTTTCTTATTTTGCTCCCATTAAAATCTGCTCATGAAACCTATAAATTGATATTCTCTCTTGCTACTCTATAAAACCTCAGTAAGTAGGCCTACTAACCTGAATTCCTTCCAGAGTGAATGGAATAGAATGGGGGCCAGAATGGAAGTGAAACAAAGCTTGTATTGAAATCAGCTGAAGATGTTCACTGATGTAATTGAAGAGCCCAGTTCCAAAGTGAAGACATTCTGGAATTGGGCTGTTCAAGTACAAGTTATGAAGAACTTAGACATCAACTTTTCATTACACGGTGAAAAATATTGAATTACTTGCCATATTTTGAAAAATGACTGTTAGCCATAACATTTTGTCATTACACAGTTGAAATAATTATGTCACTCATATAATTTTCAAGTTAAAATGTTTAAATACTGGAGATTTCACCCTATAATAATATTATGTATTGTGGATAGAGTGATGATGACGATGACGATGATGATGATGATGATGATGATGGTGGTGGTGGTGGTTACCTTGTGATAAGTCTGTAACCTTTTAGGGGATTCTCATTTAATTCTGGACTTATTGATTCGCACCTCATTGAGGTTGGATTTTGATTGTGGGAGGAAACAGAAAGACCCTGAAAAAACCAACCAGAATGCAGTGATGACCTCTCAAACCTTGATCCACATCAGAACGTGGCCTCTGCCTGACCCAGGGATCCAACTGGGGACCTCATATGCGGCAGGCTGTGGCCTTATAACCACCACACCACTGTTCTACCCATAAAAGAGATATTGTGGGCACCACACCAGTAGATTTCAAAGTACAGTCTTATCTTAACTAAGCTTGTCCTAACCTGTATTAATTTGTATTATTAACCCTGGAACCGTGCCGTTCCTGAGAGTATTACGGCAACCGTGCCGTGGGGTCTTTTCGGACTCCACCATATTTTAATTTTTATTAATTATTATTTTCAATGTATTGACTATATACAGGGTGATTCTCTCGAATGGAAACCCAAACATTCCTCAATAACTTTTTAACTATGGTATGGTTCCCGGTGAAAATTGACATGTACTTACCTTGTATCATGCCAAACAAGGTCTGACTAAAGAATATACCAAAAGTGGTCCCCTCCAGCATCCAGGAATGTTTAAATGCGAGTCTGCATATTGCCGAAGGCTCCTTCCGACTGGCGATGGCGGCGGGGATGGCTCAATCTCCAGCCCGCCCGCCAAGAGATTCTCCCTCGTCAAGCGGGCGGGCGGCCGGGGATGGATGGCATGGCCGCCGAGAATCAGCAGGAGTCTTCGGCAATGTGCAGACTCGCATTAAAAAATTCCTGGATGCTGGAGGGGACCACTTTTGGTATATTCTTTAGTCAGACCTTGTTTGGCATGATACAAGGTAAGTACATGTCAATTTTCACCGGGAACCACACCATAGTGAAAAAGTTATTGAGGAATGTTTGGGTTTCCATTCGAGAGAATCACCCTGTACAATAGGTTCATTCTTTGAACAATGCCTAAAATGATCGCTAATTCAAAATAAACCGTCACTTCCTGTTATATACTGTAAAAATGGGAAAAGTTCATTGTAATTATCATTTTAATGCATTTTATTCCTTGGGGTCCAAAAAGACCCCATGGCACGGTTCCAGGGTTAATAGCAATGCAACAAAATCATAATACAACGAAACATGTGGTCAGTTGAACATTTGCCCATTACAGTAGACTACTTTTGTTGGTTATCATAACTAATTATCATAAGCTTGATTTCCATTTCCTTGGAAGCATNNGGGGGGGGGGGGGGGGCAGCGGTAACACCCACGCCCCCAGGCAGGTCTCAGGAATACATCACGGTTTTGATCCGGCGAAGGGTTTTTAAATTTAGGGGTGGGGAACAGGGGAAGGAGGCATAAGTTTAATCTCTGGATGTCTGGAGTTGTTACTAGGCAAATAATAAGAAATCACCGGAGATCACATAAGAAACTACCTGTGGTCTCCACTAGCTTGCTGTATCTGAATGTATGAATGTATTTCCAACGCCCGCATCAAGAAGTACTGTGCTTGTACTGCATCCGTCTTTAGTAAAGTACACTAACTGGTTCCGTATTTAGTCGACTTTTTTTTAAACGATACCGGTACTTCTTTACTACTACAGTTTTGAATCTACAGCATGTACTGTATATCAACAGGTTGCTACAAAAATGATTTAGGACCATTGGAAATATAATTTGCACACGTGCAGACGTGCTTAACTTTTTAAAACTTTTCAAAGTATGCTAATGTCCGAAATACCATTGCAATTTGCCCTGTTTCATTACAGTCCAGGTGATGGGTATTTGGAAGACATTTTCAAATATTATCAGTACCTGACTGACAAAACCAGATCTGTAACAAAAAAGTAAAGCTAAGGGACAAAAAATGGGGGGGGGGGGGGCTTCCAATATTGTTTCATATGCCTGCTTTTGCCAAGAAAACATCATTAGGTATGTCTCAGCCCCTTCCTAGAATAACGAGACATTTGTCAATAATGACAATTATTATTGTTTACCGTTATTCTCCTCTCACCTATGCCTCTCACAAATGTTCTTGTTTGTCACAAGTCTGGTTTTTTCGGGTCAGGTAGCAAGATAATTGGGGCGAACAGCATCATTGTCGATTTTTTACATTCTCATATCTCCCAGGAGACAGCTTTGCAAGGTGAAATCGTTAACAGTGACTACATGTAAGTCAGCCTATATCTGAATCCACATAAGTTTTTTTACGCCTTGTAAGGAAGGTCCATATTTTGTTAAATGTCTAAGCAACAAGAACAATAGACACCTTGTAAATGAAGTAATAAGTGCTAATTTTTTGCGAAATGATAGAGTGACTGGAAAGAAACATTTTTTGCCAATACACTTGGTGCCGCAGATCAGCAGATGCATCGTTAAGGGGGCACTACAGTCAAAATCAAGGGTTTTGTAAAAAAATCGCCCCAAAAAACCCATTAGAGACAAGAAGTTGGGACTTCATTTTCATGAATGTACATAAGTCAAAGACCTATTAGCGCCTATAATCGAATCACGTTCGTGTGTCGAAGGGCCTCCAGGGCCGCGTGACGTCACGCCGCTGTGGGCACGATTTAGGGCGCTGGGATCAACCTACAACCGTCAGATTGGACCTCAGGCTTCCTTGACCATGTAATTTCGTTTGACCTAGAATTATAATTTTTGAAATCATTTTAGTATTTTTTTTGACGATTTCAGAAAGATAACTTCAAAATTAAGCAGTTTTGAGAAAACATTTATTAAAGTTACAAATAGAAGTAGTTCGAGCAGGCTAATTCTTTTGGGCCGAACGATAGCGCCATGTTTGAGGATAAAGCTGGTGAAGCGGGAAGTCCGTAGCAAAATTTTTGTGGCCTGGGCGATGCCCGCAGTGTCCAAATCCGGCAAACTGAGAAAAACGCGTTTAAAGTTAAAAGATTCCAAAGGTCGTTGCCAGGCGTCCGGCTCCCGACGCGCCAATTTTTTGACTTTCGGGACGCGGTTTGCCGCGTTCTACGCAGGAAAAGACGCTTGATTTTTTCACCAAAAAAAATATAATTTTTGAAGGTCGATGACTGTAATGCCCCCTTAAGTCAGAAAACGACGATTTGTCATGCGTCATATACAAACACGTCATACCCTTAGTAACCATAGCAATATTATGGTAACCACGGCACCGAGTGTATTGGCGAAAAAGGTTTCTTTCGAGTCACTCTATCCTTCTTCAAAAAATGCGCACTTATTTCATTTACACGGTGTATAAATACTAAGACTAATATGGAGAAAAAATGTAGTGTGACTTTTTGATCAGGCTGTATTATCGAGACAAGGCTGAGCATTATTATCAGAGTTTTAATTATAAGCTTATGCTGGATTGTTCCGCTTGAAACACTTATATTGTCTCTCTTATGAGGCTTGCGGATGCTGAGAGGAAGGAAGTGACCGTGTTCTGCCTTTGAGAACAACACTGGCATTTTCTGGAGTTGGTGGCAAAGAATCGGAGAGCCGTTATAGTCGTCCCACGGAATCGAATTATTCGACATGTCTTAAGGGGATGTCCCTGAAAGCTGAAGTGGATAGAGGACGCGAGGATTGTTTGGCGAACGCGATGTTCCGAGATAAAGTGTAGCGATTGCTAATTACCCGTCAAACGCTAATGTGTACTAAGAAGTGATTAGCAATTAGTTACTGTGAAAATAAATATGGTGTATTTCATCCGTTGAATCATAACATTTTTATTTTCAGTATTGGCATTGATTGATGACAGTCAATGCCAATACTGAAAGTGAAAAGTTGATGATGATTGAATGTTTTAATGAGATGGCTGACGAATATTTAAAGTAGTTTCAGGGAACATTAATAACTTATACGTATAAGGGGGATCCTCACATAAAAACACTTGCATTGCGGATGCTGCTGGGATCTTGGATACGTCATGCATAATCACGATGAGATAGACCACGTGCTCCAACAAGTATAGTACAGCCTACAGTACGTCACATTACTTAGAACCCAGTGTTCCCTTTCGGGTTTTCACCCCACAAATATGCTGGACTTTTTACTGAACTCGTTGGTAAATTTTCGTGTAGGGTAAACCATACAGTGATTGCCAGTTTAGTGAAGATGTTACAGTATGATTGGTCTCAGTAATACATGAATATCCACCCGAGACGAAGCCAGAGACGACCTAACTCTTCTCTAGATGAAGGGGGTCCCCGGGCTGGGATCGAACCCGCGACCTTAACATCCGTGGGCGCATACGTTACCGCGGCACCACTCCGCCTCCCTATTGCTTCTTGTATTAGCTTCCAGGGTTATTAAACTGTGGGGTTACGCCTCCTCAGGGGAGGTGTGCGTTGCCTCACTAGAAAGAGTTTTATCCATATTTTACGTACACAAAATTCTAGAATGCCCAGTGACAGTGAACTATGTCACGATCTAGTATTAGTAACTTCCGTCCTCAAGGCTGGAAACATGAGAGGTGTGGGACATGAGATCTTATCAAGGGAGGTGTGACAGCAAAAAGTTTTAAGAACCACTAAGTAGCTGAAGGCTGTTGATTTTGAAATTAGATCATTCAAGATACGATATATTTCATAATATTACATTTCGTATATTTCACATTGAGCGCGATGGTTAATTGCTAATTTTATTGCAGTGAATGTGTTTAATATTTTACCTCATAATTTGAGGTAACTTTCATCTCCTTCATCATAGCTGACTACTCGCTATATGCAGGGAAAGGGCACGTTGTAGTCCAATGCAAGTTAATATAATTATATGTACAGCATATGTGCGTATCTTCATCCAAACTACTTTAACGAATGTTAACGATTTACTGTGGTGTGTATCAGTAGCGATAATAATAAGGATTACCCAGCACTCTAACAATGCACAAACCCACCACTACTACAGTATAAAAGGTCTGACGACCCACAATGGAGAGGATTCTAAATTTCCGACCGATATTCAATGATGGATTGATTTGGGGGGACGGAGCTTGCTTCGAACGTCAGCGCTAATGGACATAGGTCGGCTTTGGGCGGCTCAAAAAAAAGCGCCTCTGTCGGGTTGTGACAAAAGAGAGTTCACAAATTTACGATCAAAGATGGTGGACAATGACGTCGAAACTGACAGCGCTACCATTCTTGTCCAGATTTGAGCTCTTTTTGAAGGTTCCTCAGACAAGACATGCTTCAGAAATCGTGCTGCATATTCCTTAATCCACCTTTGCACCAGCACTGAGTCTAAGCATGCTGCTTTTGTCTGACAAGATTAGTGAGTGACTACCTTGAAAGTATATCCTCCTTGGAGCCCTGATCAATGATTGCACTTTCATAAGGAACAACTCATTATAGCGAGAAGCCTCACTGTCAGAAACGTAGAACGCTGCTGCACGTATGGTACAGGGGTCTGACTGAGCAAAATAGCCTAAAAAGATTTTCCTGCTATAATAATATTATGGCCGTCTGTGTGGTATTCTGCTTAAAATTATCCTTAACAACCATTTTATGTCCTAACAATGTCAAGAAAATCAGGATATAATCTGTGCGATTATCCTTCAGGCATACATCCGATTCCAGCTATGTTCTTACGAATTTGAGATTGCAACGTGCTTACGTTATCTGCATAATTATTATGGGCGTTATAATGGCTTTACGTATCTGAGAAAACAGCTTTCTTTTGCCCCGGTCAGAGAATGGGCAAGTTTAACGTAGGCCGTTAAAATTACTTTTTGACAATCTAATAACATCAATAATTGTCACGAACCGGTGCGATGGCTCATTCGTGGGAACACATCTTTAGAGGAGAATTATTATGTGAAAAGTGCTACACATACGTCACATGTATTATGTGTGTCTTGGTGCTGATGGTATACAAGCTAACTTTATAAATTTTAAAAAAAAATCACAGGTCTGCTCTTGTTTCTACAAATGTGATTCGGTGAGATATTAACCTACCTTTTTGTGGCATCTGCGACGAGGAGAATGGCGTGCACCTGTGGATCAAGGGCCACAAAAATAAGAAGCACACCCTTTTCGACTTTGGTTTTCGCTTTCTTTATTTATGGTTTCCTTTCCGACAGACAATTTGTTGTGCTGCGGTATTTTATTGTTGGTTGGCTTCCCTTCCCCTCCCCACAACACTCACACACGTGGACCGGTACGTTCAGTCACGTGTGCGCTGCCTGTTACCAGAGCCATGACGTCACCTTCCTCCCCCAGTGTCTCAAAAAAGCTAGAACAATGAATTTCGCCCTCCGAGAAGTCCGTATTAGTGCAGAAAGCTGGTCTGATTTTTGGACAAAGATGAAATCAAGAATGATACGTGTCTAAAAAGCGATGGATGACTGATCCGGAGAGGGGAGTGGATGTTGATTGGCAAAATCTGGTGGAGGGTGCCAAGGTCGGTCTTTGGCACAGGGGCACCCCCCATTTTGTTTTAAATAATTATATAATCTATATATTTTATCCCCCCTTCCCCCACTCCCCTCTCCGTAGGGTCCACCCATCCCCCACCCACCCTTCCCAACCCCCCCTGATATGCTTTGTGGGCTGGTGACGTCAGGGCCCTGTTGAATGGTTGTATTTTTTTTTTAGTTTGAAATCCCACCCCACCCATGCGCCCCCCACTTGGGGGGTTATCCCCAAATATTCCTAAGTAGAAACGCCAAAAAAAAACGCAGCGCCGGCGGAAGGTTTGGCCGTGCGTCGGGCGCGTGCAGCTGCCCTCGAGCTTTGGTCCCACGGCGCCTGCGCACGGCCCACCCCTTCTCAAAAATGCTTCTTACCCAACCATCCCACCCCCCTGCCCCCTATCCCCCTTCTCATTAACCATCCCACCACCAACCATCCGTCCACCCCCCCTCCACCCTAGTAAAAGAATCACCCTTGTCGTAATATTAAATAACTAAAGCACTCGGAAAACATTGTACCCAAGCCCCAAAATCGCTCGTGTGGGCGGATTTACACTTAGTAATGGCAGATTTTTTAAAAAATCACCCCCCCCCCCCTTTCCCCCCCTTCCCGTTTGACACACTGCCTTTTCTCACGTTCTACCCCCAAAACTCCCCAAAATTTTCCCAAGATCCTTTCCTTCGCGCCGGCGCCGTCCGCCTCGTAGATAATATATACTTTATATTTATATATATATTATTTATATATATGCTTCGTATATGTGTGTTGTGTATGTTTTTTTATTATTTAGTAATGATTTTTTAAGGTACTCGTTCGCTCCTCATCTTCTAAGTACTGATAAGAAATAGCGGGGTATAAATAAGTAATGACGGCGCGTTTGGCACCCGGTGCGGCCCTGCCTTTGCTTATTTTTTTTTTCTCCATAATAAATAAATTAATATGAATATGAATATAGGCTAGTGTTGTCTTGGCCGCTGGCGTACAGTAGTTGTCGGCGGCACCCGCACTGCACTTGTGGCGGTGGGAATAATCGCCCGCCCCGAAAGGGGGCCGAGGAAGGGCCACTACTATACACTAGATCAATCTCACCTGGCCAACAAAGGCAGGCCTACGACAAAAAAATGTATCGCTACCATTTTTCTTTTTCTTCTTTTTCTTTATGTTGTATGGGCGGAGTGGGAGAAAGGGAACCGTTCTTTGTCGTCTCTACAGTACCCGAAAAATTGTCCAGAGGAACCCATAAATAAATAATTAAATAAATAAACAATAAATAAATAAATTAAGGGGTTATAACTGGAGGGGGGGGGGTAGGGTTATGGTGACATTTCGGTCATCGTTAGGTGTGTTTTTATGTACACTGGCCCTCGAGAGAGGCGAAAAAAGGTCGGGCCCCGTGTGACGGAAGCCAGTCAGCAGCCCTTTTTAACAGAGTGATAATGTAACGCTGCTGGCTACCATCCGTGGAGGGCCATATTTTTCCTACATGCTAACAAAGAAAGGAGAACGTCGTTCCCTCTCCCCCCTCACCACTCTCAAGCTCCATTGTTGCTGGCTGCATTGTTGCGGCAAGCGCTCCCCTGATTCGCAGCTACTGGGGGGAGGGCCAGAATTGAACGCTCGCTTATATATTGCTTACTTAATTAGCATCTCGCGCATGTCCCGATTGGGCAATAATAAATACGATTTCCTCTTCTGCTTCCGCTTCTTTACTCCTCTTCGTCGTCAGCTTCTTCGTCTTCTTCGTCTTCATCTCTCCTTCCTCCTCCCCCTCTTTCTTTTTATGATCCGTCATTCATGTCCGCTGCTGCCTCGCCTACTCTACAAGCGCTAAAGGGATTTCACTACAGGGGTTGCTTTGTTTGGTTTGGGAGAAGGAGACTGGGAGGGAGTATGTGGGGAGAGGGTATTGAGGGGTGTATGGGATCAAGAGGGGACAGGCGACGCCGCCGACGTCTCCGACGCCGCCAGCGCCATCGCCGCCGTTGGAGGCTGCGCTGGCCGCCGCCGCCTGTGACAACAGTTGCACTCATTAGCCATCTCACATCAACCAGAAATAACACAATCACACTGACTCGCACGTCGTAAACAAGCTGGCCTTGACATACGTAACATTTACTAACCGTGATGTAATCAAAAAACTTTCGTGACGGGTAAAAAGACACACACAATAATTACAGATTGCCCTTAAGGCCATTCCCATAATTTCCAATTAAGCGCAGCGGGGTTACATCACGCGGTAAGACAAGAGAAGAGATTGGGTCGCTTTAATGACGTGCCACGCTCATAAAAAAGCATATCAGATGGGTGGCGGAAATTTCGACGTCCGAGTGGGTGCGGTGCTCCAACAATCCTGACGTCATGCTTTCAAAGAAATTGAAACTGCTCGAGCAAGGCACGCTAAATACATTTCACGGAAAGCAGATTATACTTATGGGGAAAGTTATGTAACAGATTTTCTCTCCTCTCTGAACCTAAGTTTATTACTGATGTCATGTTATCACCAGGCTGACCGTCGTGTCGTGAGCAAAAGACACATCGCAATGTTCATATAGTCTAACAATTCCGTCATTAAATTTTATTTTAAAATTCAGTGATGACAGAAATGTGAACTGGAGCGACGCTACACTCGTATTCGAACCATTAATGTCCAACTACACAATCCTCAGCTTTCCCTGCCTGCTCCACTGTATACTTCTCGTATGCATGCGTATGGAACCATTTACTGCTCGTTGGCAAGTTCTATGACGTGTATGGGTAAAGGAAACTGAATACAACCCGTATGGGACTACTAAAAACGGAGTCGGAAAACTACTGTAATGCTCTTGTGTGGGACCCTACAGGCTTATATTTTTTAAAATCGCAACCTTGATTCTAGAGCACCCCAGGTATCCACAAGAGCCCGTAATGAAAACATATCTGATCCCGATCGGTAGCATATCAACTTGACCGCCCAGCAAGAGTCCTTTTGGAGCAAAAAAGGCTTGTTGTAACCCTGTAGAAAAACTGGTGCTGTGAATAAAAGAACTCGGTCTACCATTGTATATTTCCCAACTCCTCTGAAATCAGGTTCGGTAAATTGGAGTGGGTGCAAACCTTGTTATCCCAAATGCGTCCTTCCGATTGAGTTTGTAAGTAATATTGTAGGGGAGAGTTGGGTAAAACGGGGTAGGCGGGGAAGCAGCATATAATACGGTATAGGTACAAGCCTAGCTCCGATGGTATCAAGTAGTCCCACTTGGGTGTCAAGTTAATAACGGGCTCCCAGATAGTGTCCCCAAAGCGTGCACGTCATCTCCGAGCGAAACCACGTTATCCGTAATTGTTGCGGTGATATTATATTCCGTTGGGTGTTATACAGTTTCGGTGATATTTTCGCGACTTCAAGGACGACAGCAAAGATGCATCTGCAGTCATGTACCCATCATCCAGTAAGCACGTTCTTCATGCAGTTAGGATCTGATGTCTCATTATTGCTGTACAGAAGCCACTGTTGCAAGTTCTACATGGCCAAACTGAACCCCGACATTTTATAACTTTTGTCATTCCATTTTACTGTGTTTCGTATAGTGAAGTAACGGAGTGAAATTCCGGGGTTAAGCGAGATATTGCGTGCTTCCACTTGTAATTGATTAACTTGAGAACAAAGTGCAAGCGGCTGATGAATTTTTGCATTAGTGGTGTCATGATATACTCCGAGTATTGTAGTTCTGATAAACGCCTGGCAGCGTTTCAAACACCGTTCAAAAAAAAATTTGGCATCTGTTTCAGAGTTCATTTCACCAATCTGGATGAGCGTAAATAATTTGCTCGTTGCTGCTCTAGCACAACAATATCCACGCTTTTCAACTATAACTCCTGCAATAAGGAAACAATTTGAGAGCGCTTTGTTCCAAATCAACTCTCGTGTGCAGTATCCGAGCCAGAAGAGTCCTGACAGTGAAAAATAGGGCACGACACTCAATTACAGCTCCCGCGTACGCACGGCACACCGCACCCGACTAAAATGAGTTACTGTACTGGCAGAATTCAAAATGGATGTGAAATGAGATGCCCTTATGTTCCATTTGGTAATAACTAAAAATCAATGGCTATAGTTTTGCATTTTAAAAATCTGTGTCATGCAGCCAGCATGTTGTACCATGAGGGTTCTGTGTGATGACTCACCTGCCTCCACCCTCAATATGGCCGGCTGGCATCTTTGGGTCTCTTCAGCTGAACCTTCAGCCGCTTCATGCCGATCTGGAACCCGTTCATGGCTTGGATGGCCGCCTGCGCGCTGGCCGGGTTGTCGAAGCTCACGAAACCTGCGCAGAAGAAGAACAAAAAAATGCAGCCCCCAAAGTCAAGCAGATGAACAACTTGTTGCCCCAACCATCCCCACATCAGAGACCACAAGAAGCTTCAGGTTGTCCAGAACTTTTTTTTTTCCTCTCAAGCTTTCGTGTCGCTTCATCAGTCGGTTGGCTGTCCCATCAGGGGAAGGTGGAATTGAGTTTGTAGACTGTCGATGTACTGGGACTGTTTGACACCACGGACAGGTCTCGCCAGTTACTGTTTTGGGATTTTAGTCGGTTGGGAAGGACCAGAGATACTGAGTCCAAGCCATAAGGGTTGATCACAAAAGTTCTGGTTGTAAAAATTTATGTCCCAGTAACCCTATATTGATCGCTTAACTTTGGATTTGTCAGGTTGGATCAAAGTTGGGCGATTTTCCAAGTAATGTGATTGTTTCTTTCCGGCAGATGAACTTAGCCTTAGTAGTTACCGGAAGATCAACTCCAATAAAATTTCCTATCCTGAGACCTATCACTGTTCTTGATCCACTCTGTAATTCATGTTCCGGTATGAGCGACTGAAAAATGGGCTTATTTATTTCCCGTCGAGAGTCCCCCACCGTGGATACAATCCCAATTATGTAAACATTCCCGGCCTAATCACGGAATTGGAGCGGTTGCATTTCTTTTCAAAACCGGTGTTTATGTAACGTCCGAAGTCAGAACATTAGTAAGGCCCAAAGGTCACTCTTCCTGAGACAGAAACCACCCCAAGACTAAAGTTTAATAAGAAGAAACGTACCAAAGCATTTGCTCTGGTTGGTGGCCCTGTCGATGAACACCTTGGAGCTAATGACGTTTCCGAAGGGCAAGAACATCTGCATCAACTCGGCGTCGCCAAACTCCTGTGGCAAGTGGTAGATGAAGAGGTTGCAGCCTTCAGGCCCGGAGATGGAGCAACCTAGACGAAAAAGATATGGGAATTCCGAGAAAAGTGGTTCTGTGTTGCTCACACTTTCCTGGTTGTCCTCTCTCTCTCTCTCTCTCTCTCTCTCTCTCTCTCTCTCTCTTTCTTTCTTTCTTTCTCTCTCTCTCCCACACACACCCACACACACTCCCACATCATATTGTTAAGCCGGGAACAAATGGCAGGACAGATTAACACAAAGACAGCAAAACAAATATTGCTAAGGACTAGCTTGATCACCTTGAGTAAGGGTATCACAAAAGCCTTTGTGCACACGTGATTCAGAGTCCAGTATATTAGAGGGCAGGTAACTGTATACAGTACATTATAACACAAGGACTTTCGTGACACCTGCATTTTGGTGAGACACTAGCCAAGCAACTCTGGCAAACCTTGAAAGATGAAAACAACATGGACAAAGAAAGAAGAATTGGGTACGGGCTGGAACCCATTGCTGAGCTCCTCTGGGCTTCTAGTGTCATTTCGAAATGGTTACGCTTGACAAGTTAGGCGATGTGAAGACTTTCAAGTCGGAAATAGATCAATATCATGACAAGTTACAGCACTTGCTCGAGATTGAGCCAGATGGATTGCTTTTTAACGATTACTATTTGCATCGGAAAGGAAACGTGGCACAACAAGTTGTACGCGACGAGAGTGGGAATGATTCATTTGAGAGCACAGGCAACACTGGCATTACAAGGTACTGGTTGAAGTAAAAATTCTCTTACCATGGGAAATATCCTAAAAGGAGACACTGACTTGAGAGAATCCGATAAGAATTACGGTGTCAGTTCGTTCGGTTTGGATGAGCAGACGAACAAATCAATACTGCTTAGTATAGAATTTTTTGTAGCTGGAACTTTGACAAAAAAAATCTATTGATGGCACTCAATAGGGTTCTACGGAGTGCAGCAAAAGTCCGCTGAAAAATTTATCGATCACTTTTGCGACGTGACGATCCTAATAAAACATAAACACGAGTGTAACCTTGGACCAAGACAAGTATGTTACTGTATACTTTTGGTACACTCCGTATGGTCTTACTGATCGATTGCAGTACTGGCATTGAGAATGTCTTATTTTGTCAAAAACAACTGAATTATTCATCCGAAGGTGGCAGTTGTTGCGATGGCTGTAATAATTCGACACTACATAATACTTGGACGTACACAAGGTCACTGGGATGGCTCAGCAGTTGCAACGAGCCATGAAAGAATGTCTTTCAACTGTCCTAATACGATTATCAACTGAAGCTGGAGAACTAAGAAAGACGAAGCAGTGAATGAGGAACCCAAATTACTGCTCGACTGGATCGAGGATACGTTATTTTTAGCAGTGCTTAAATTACGTTTAATGAGACGCAAAAATCGATTGTGATTGGTTGAGGAAGCATTAATGATTGCTACTACTCAACCGCATCGTTAATCCTGCAACGACTCACCATTCTCAGCGCGAAATTACTACCTAAAGGCAGAGGTGCACAATGCTTATCCCCACCCCACACACAACACACAACACACAACACACATAAGAAAGGGCAAAAGGTGGGACAAGATGCACAGCTGACATTGACCATAAGATCGCAAAAGCACAAGCGGATTAGGTAGGGCCAGCAACCAGGTGAAAGGTAAGAAGAGGTGTACTGTTAGGGCAAGCAAGTACTGTACCTTCCCTGTTGGCAGGGGCCGGCGGCGAGGCGATGGCAGGGGCCAGCAGGGGGAGGGGGGGTGCTGTGGACGAGCGAGCGGGGGCGGACCAAAAAGTGAAGCACCGGCCGGGGGGACAAACACCCAGACCATTACAGAATCAAGCCATGCTCAGCCCTTTGAGCTGTCTTTACCATCAAAAAAATCCCGCTTTCTCGGAAAATTCACTTGCGACATTCGCACGTCATCATGGCTATAATTTGGGGGAATATGCAGCCTGCATTTTGATCCGTGAAAAACTCAAGTGGGGGGTCTGATTTCATCCTCTTTTTTTTGCGTTCCACGTAATTTCTTTCCAATAGAAAGGCGAACATCACGCTCGACCATGCGTCCTTAAAGAAAAATGGGATTTTACAAGACCGTTTCTCGCGAAATTTATGGACGCAAATCACGTCATCTTGGCTTCACATGCAGGTCTCAGGACATGAAAAATCTTCGAATCAATTTGAGCGCCATCTTTTTAAAAATAAGAATCTGAGCAGCTCATTTTTGGAGATGAGAGATTTTTACCTTAATGCAAACTGATTATAATCACGTCAAGGGCGTAAAACTGGAGCACCTTTTTTTTTTACATAACACACGGACTTGAAAGGCTGTTTTTTAGCAACGCCATGTTCACGGAAGCATGTTTTTAAGCCAAAAATCGATGTCCGGGAAGCACCACTCTTGAAGGACTGAGCCAACCTGTTTTGATCATCCCCAAAACGTTGTGGCGAATATTTCGTGCCAAGCAAGTCAGGCCCATTAGATGTCGTATACCTTAAGTGGGTGGAGGACCTAACTTTCTTCACATACGGTATAAATCGTGTGTCGCCAGCTGCATGCAACTCCACTCGGCGAATTAACGGCCAAGACTTCTCCGGAAACCGTGCCCAGGGCTGGTGCTATGCACCAGCACCACCATCTCAGCAAAACAATCGAGTTTGTCATTCCAGCCCGTGGAATATCACATCTTCATTCTGCTCCGTATTGCCCTAGCCCAGGATACACAAGCCCGCCATTAACATTCTGGAGGAGCCACGATTGAACCACCGCGCCGGGGCGGCACTTGGCAACTTCCAGTGCTTTGTCCTGGTTCCCGGGACCCCCACATTGTGCTTGATGAACAACATGGGCTACTTTATAACCGCTTGACGGACTCGCTTTTAGGCACTGGCTGTGGGGTGTATGAAAAAATAATTGTGTTTCTGTTGTGACGCACGCGAAAGAGCGAATCTGTGCGAATGCCGCAAGAAAAACGAGAACATAATGAGTGTTGGTGAAAACGCCCGTGATTACACACCAAACATATTTTGAAAAAAGAGCTCCACCCAAATTGTGAAAGAGGTTTGTAAAAGCTACCTGGGGAGGAAATTGAGCCAGCAATTTTGCCGAGAGCTGAGTCCAAAATAAACAGATAGATGGCGGCGGTATACTCGAGGGCCGAGGTATTCCGCCGGCGCCATCTCCTATAAAGAGATTTTGACGTAACCTACAAAACTGCTTGCTCAACGCCGCCCCAGGAAGACGTCACAAGCTGCCAACAACAAATCAGTGTCTGGGAAGCTTCCCCCTAGTCTAGTTTTAGTCATCAATACTGGCAACTGAAATAAATCAAGCGTATTAAACCGTGCCGGACGTCACATTTCGTACGCGATTTGACACGAAACAAAACTGAACCAAAAAAAAAAAAACAGACACAAAGGGGGCATGGACACAGTCCCCGCCTGAGAGGATAACGAGGATGCTGTAAGGGCACATCGCAAGCAAGTACAAAAATTTCCCTTTCAGTTAGCACGGGTGGTTATTTGGTGCAGTCAGGAACGCCTAGCACATGATACTAAAAACTAGAAGACCAAAAACAAACATTTGGCACCGCAGACAAGAGGCCCCGGCTGTTTTTACACGCGTTTGATTGCGTTGCATCTCCAGCGTGAAGCATAAATCGCGTCCATTTGGGTCAGCAGGATGTGGATTCTAGTTGCAAATATTTGTGCTGCATTAAAGATCAACACCCCTCGGGCTACTCTAGGACCTTGGAAATGTAACTCTGCCACCAAAGCACCGGCAGTTGGGCTTTGGTAAATATTTGACAAAACAACTCCGCCCTCCCTTATATACTACTGTAACTGTACTATTAGAGAGTGATGACTAACAGTCCTCCAGACGACATATATTATTAGTGAAGCTGATATCAACAGCAGGTGAGTCTGAAGCATCCAGTAAAAATTCAACAGGAAAAAAAACAGGTACGGCTGGAATGTTTTTCTAGCCCATCGCTATGCTTCACCGGAAAATTGCTCGGCTGGGAACATTCCCGGACAAGCATCCAGTAGTAAACTTCCGGTCCAGTACAGTATATCCTTCGGGTCGAGACTACAGTAATTTCTGCCCGAGAGTCGCCAGATAATCCGGAAATAAACGAGCGTGGGCGTGTCGTATTCGGGAAGAAAGAACCCGGGACCTCAGGAAGTCAACCCTGATCTTGTTTCTAGCCGAGAACCGAAGAATAAGGAGAGGGATAAACTACAGGAAGAGCTTTTTTTTAAAAAAAAAAAAAAAAAAGAATTTTAAAAAAAACAGCCGGGAGATGAAGTCTGCGGCGCTGGGGCATAAACGACACCAGTGGGGGGGTTAATATACAGTATATATAGTTGTGCTTCTCGAGCAGCTGCAGCCATGACAATTAAGAGGCAGGCTACATTCTCACCAGGCCACCTAATTAGGCAGCAATACAAAAACAGCCACACATTTTCCAGCTCTCTTTTCTCTGACAAGTCAGCGATTCTCTCAGCCTTGTATATCTGTCCGGACTAGCTGATGTGAAATGCGCATGAGACTGTATGATAACTGTGTATATTTTAGTTTGTTTTGACAAAATAGACATTCAGTGAAGCGACACGGCGCGAACACCAGCACTGTCGGTCATCTGTTAGTGAACTACATGCATTCTGGCAAAAGACACATCGAAGTGTCACATCTATACCTGCACTGACACGGTCGGTTGGTATAGGTTGGTTTGATTGGTGAAGAATACAGTAGGTGGTTAAGCATTGGAGGCGGGGGGTGAAGGAGAAGGGGGGGAATTGAGATTAGAAGATAAATGTACAATGAAAGGCTACAAGTGATAAAGTAAGTTTGTGTGAGACAAAAGATTCTCCCCGTGTGGTTGAAGGGAACGAAGCACAACAATTGACATGGATCAGAATTCTACTAACCGTGCTGCGAGACCGAGTCTGAGAGTGCTGCGAGTTGTTGGCTTAGTGATGGTGGCCATTTTGGAATTGCTGTGGCCTGGTGAGTGGAGTTGGGGGCAGAGCAGGTCAGGGCAGGGCAGAGCAGATCAGAGCAGAGCAGAGTGCAGGTGGGTGAGTATGGGTACGTACCCACACCCGGGTAGGGCTGCATCCCCGGGTAGGCTGCGGCGGGCTGAAGCGCTGCCTCGCCGTTGGGCAGCGCCTGTGCTGTAAAGAGGGCGTCTACGTGAGGAGGCGGTGGTGCCCCGTCTGCCCCGAGGCATGGACGGGTCGGGTCAGCGGGGCCTAAAGGCCACGGCACGGGACACTCCAAAGTCTTTGCCGACTGACTTTCTTGTCGGGCAGGCCTGCTGCTGCACATCCTTGCATCTCTTCATTTTATCTCGTGTTGATTATTACACACCCTTCAACCACGTGCAATTGACAAACAGCTAATAGCAACGGAGAACGATTATTGTGCAGTAGTTTGAATCCTGCGAAAACCACTGGAAATGAAACGGCATCTTGAAACTGCCAATTCAGTGAGTATAACTGCGCTGTGTGAGGCTAAACCAAATAATTTCCAGCACTCATAAAATGTAGTGGGTAATAAAGATATGGCTGGAAACAGTCCAAGTTCTCATCAATTGCACTTGTCTTTTATGTGCACCGCAAGCGTCTTCTCACTTTGACCTCCTACTCGGCAAAGTTATTTCAAAATTACGAGATAAATAACGGCAAATGTCAACCATTGTAAACGTAATATTCGTGTGAAGCTGGCACCATGAATGAATAGAGCAGGTCTACTTAAAGAACAGAAAGGATAAAACTTCCCTCGTATTAATATTCGCCGAGAAGTTGGTAAAGCGAGCCGTTCTTACGGGCTGGCTTATGTTGCTAGAAGTGAAGTGTTTCTGCCTCCAAGGCCCATTACTCCTTCTATAGCCCTCACTTGAAGGCCCTTTACTTCACCTATGCATGTCGTCACGGTGAAACTTGGAAGTTGCATTAGAGGAATTCGGATTTTCTCTCCTACTGCGCGTAATTTCTCATCGCCTCAAGCCCCCTCCTTTCCTCCCTTGCTTGTCGTTCTTCTCTTTCAATTCACCTCGACCCGGTTTCCTCCTGGAGCCACGGCTGTAATCCGGGCCAGGCCCAAGACACTGTTCTCATACATGAGCCAGGTCATCCATAACGCAGAAGCATAGCCTATTGTCGGAACTATCCATCGTTAGCCGGCCTTTCAAGATGGGTTAAATGTACTGGTCTTGCCCGGAACCAAGCCTGTTGAACGATTAGAGGGCACGAAACACGAGCATAGAAAGTTAACTGACCCGCCTATAAACTTGGGGAATAACTATCAACGAACATAAGTTTTTTAGATCGTCCGGGTCGATTTTTCTCATGGGAGGAACTCAAGTGCATATATCCGTCGATGTAGAAACTTGAAGAATCGTGAATCCGTAATGATCCATAATGCGCCCAGAGTCTCACGACGCCATAACATGTCCAATAAATTTGACGGAACCTGCCCTTTTTTCCCCTCTTCCCACGGCAGGTCAAAAGCTAGTAGATGTTCTAATTGCAGTAAGCCCCTAGTTAATTTGCGTAATGGAGCGTCGCCTTGTGCAGCGCGATAATTTTGATCCCTTCCATTGTAAGTCCCAAATGCGGTGTACCGGCTTCCCTTATTTTGTCACTGGGCTTATCATCATCAAGAAAAGTTTCGATCGGCACATTTGCGCCGAGGACGGCCACCGCCTTTGAATCAATTGCGCTGCTCGGTATAGCAACTCAAGGTTACGCATAGCAATAATGGAGCGCACCTGCGATGCTATATCGAGGAGCTAACGGAACTATGAAAATGGTTATTTATGAATCATGTGTTTTTTTTTCGCTCAACTGGTAGGTCTAAAGGGGAGGAAGCTTTTGCTGCTAATTGCATTACTGCCAGATTTAATGTACCTGTACTTTATCCTTTCCCACAGTTTGGGCCACCTGGGACATTCAGGATAATGCGGCTACTTTTAAAGTTTGCTAATCAACACTGCAGCGGAGGACGTAGGTTGGGTCGTTTTTTTGTCAACACCATCATTAACTCGCAGCGTTGTTGACGCCTCGAAGCATATGCGCCTGATAAAAGTATAATAAAGGCCATTTTACCAATGAATATTTAAATAGTCCAAACTCTCTGTGCATAATCAGATGGCCTCACTTATCATATTTATAATAGCTCATCAAGTGGCAGGCCCCCGGGAAATATCTCTGCATATTATATTTTTCATCCTGGCTGTTAGCTGACCTATGCACCTTATTTGTCGTACGGTACACTCGCCTTTCAGGCGCTAAATTTCTGGCACGTCTCCTGCATTCCGGCATCGTTTTGGGCACAAAAAATCCTCTGCAATCTTTATTCTCGGCATGCGTACAGAATAATACAGGCGAACTGTATGAGATGTAACAAGTATCCGCTACAACCGACTATATTTCTCAGGAAAAATCGATCAGATGATATCGCAAGGGTTTCGTCAAATGTTATCTGTGCGGTGTCAAAAATATGCCTGCTTGAAAATTGAACCGTGATGACCTTAGCTGCGTCGCCTACAAATTATGAACTAGCTGATACTATTCGTTTTATTGCTTCAAGGATGTCGCGGTTTTTTTATATTGAATCAAATGAAGTGGATGACATTTTGATTCGGTTTGAGGACCACTTTCTAGTGCCCAATCGAAGAGCTGTCTTTTTGTTGTCGTATAATCGGTCAGATGAATTTGAAGACTGCCCACACCGCGCCCTACACCTTTTATCAGGCTTGTCAGTTGATATCGACTCGGAAACTCCACCTTACTTTACACACACTACTTGTAGGATACTGTCCCCCTATAAACCCGAAAGGGTTAGCACGGGGTACTGAAAAAATAAATAATAAATAAAAAAAACTTGTAGGATACTTTTGTGAGATTTGTCGATAAAAATTTTATATCGTGTTTTAAATTCGTATGACGACGATTTATATCATTGGACATTGTTGCATTTACTATTGTTACGATTGATTTGCAGTACAGTAATTCTTACGGTGTTTCTAAGTTCACTAGCTAGCTTCACGTAGTAGTAGTAGTAGTAGTAGTAGTAGTAGTAGTAGTAGTAGTAGTAGTAGTAGTAGTAGTAGTAGTTCAAAGGCCGCTAATCAAAAAGGAAATAACATTATTTGAGTCATTGAACGTGAAAGCTATAAACTCCCCAAGTTCAGTTACCATTTTAAGACCTTTCGTGCACTGGTGGCGCTCTTCAAAGATAGGGAAGATAAAGTGTCACCCTTATCTACTAGCCGCGAGTAATCCTTCAGTGGTGTAGACACGTCAATTAAAACGTTGTAACGATTGATCTTTGACACTACTACTTCTGCGGGTACTTTAACAAGATATACACTTTTTTTGTTTGGCGCAGTCAAAATATTGCGGCTCTGTCATATTAGTAACTATAACATGATATCGCACGCGTAGGCCCTATTCCATACGCTGATAATTTCTCGCAACTAACGAGAACCACAATTAAAACTAGCGCATTTTCTAGCCTCGCATATTATTTTATATCTCCATTTGTCATTTTTAAAGATATAGTCAGTTTCCCATTAGATTGGTTATAAGGAAGCGAACCTGTTACGTACTGTAACGATTTAGCAAGGAAGGTGTCATAAGCATTGACCTAGATTTTCAAAGCCTACATAAAGATAATTTTTACATGTATCCAAAATATCTAACGACCTCAGAAAATACATATCATCCCGGAAATTACTTTGCGTTATCTGACTCTCGACTGAAGGGAACAAGATTGACGGGCCATCATTGTACTCATAATACATTCCCCTACTAATTTTCATTGAGCGGTCCCTGGTTACGAGACCCCTCATCGAGTGGGCCCCAGACATCATTCACTTGATGATTTTTTCATTCCCATATGAATAGCCCGACTAGTACAGACCAGATCGAAGGGCATGCCGCGAAGTCTCTAGTAAATCAAGGCAATTTCTCCTTAGCGGTTCATGCATTCCAGCAGCAGGCAGTGACGTTGATTAATCTGCAGTTAGCGATTGTCGAAAAGAAAGTCGAGGCGCCAAAGACTTTGGGCCCGGCTGTGAAGATGCGGGTGTCGACTCACGCGCGGGGTAGCTCTGCGGGATGCCGTTGGCGTAGACCGCCGCCGCTGCCGCCGCGTCCGACGCAGCCGCCGCAGCCGCCTGTCCATTTGGAGTCTGCGCCGCCGCCATGTTGAAGGCTGGAACGCTGGGTGACGCCATGCTGGGCAGAGCGCCGTTCACTGGTTGCGCCGAGCCAGCCCCTGGACACCAAAATATGCAACGAACCATCAAAATATTTTCTCACACATGTGCTAATCTAGGCTAATCGCTATCTAGTTCTTGTAAAAGCAGCAAGTGCAGTTGGTTGTTTTACAGTGAGCCAACAGATGGAGTAGTGGTAATTGAATGAGGATTTGACGGAATGATACTTGCGGATAGATGCATGCATATACTCTTATCCTTTTCCCGACAGGTCTTATATAATAATAATAATAATAATAATAATAATAATAATAATAATAATAATAATAATAATAATAATAATAATAATAATAATAATAATTTGGGCGATTGGGCCTCGTAGGGGATCATCTTTTCGTGAACAGTCTTTAATCATTTCCTTTGCTGTGATGGATTTTGATTGTGGGAGGAAACGGGAGAACCCCGAGAAAACCCACGCGAACACTGAGAGAACCCATCCAAACTCTATCCACATAAGTATCCTCGGGACTTCAGAGGTGGATGCCTGTGGCGATAACCACTACACCACCGTGTCGCCCTAGACATGTCTAATATTGTCAATATGTTAACTGTTATCACTGGTAGTCGCTGCTATTTGTTCGTGTAAGTGTGATTTGTATGTCGGCGTGTCAGAGGAAGTTTCAAACAAACCATCAGCACTCTGCCAAGATGAACGTGTTTTTTCCGGTAACATTCACTTTGCTCGAGTGCTAATGGTTGTATAACTCCACGGGGCCATATTCAGAAACGTGTCGCTATTCGCGGGATATAAGGACGGAATAAGCTATTCCCAAACTAGGGGGGAATAAGAGAGGCGGTCAAAGGTCATTCAGAAATACGTTAGAAGTTATTCCTCGCTATTCCTGAACAAAATGGGGGTAACACTGTAATTTCCGGAATTAATATTCGAATGCATCAGTAAAAGTGTGGAGTTAGGGCCTTTACCTGTCAATCTTTATACCTATAAAATAACTATACTGGCAAATATTTAAACGAGACAGAAAATATTGGTGATAAAATTAATGTAGTAAAGAAGTATTGGCCACACTGGTTGGCTATACTATAAGGTGCTGTAGCAATACTAAGTGACGTCACTATGTATTCTGCCATATTCCACGCTAACCCCAGTGTATAAGGTCGGAGGATTTAAGCCTATATTCCGTTTCTCTGAATTTGTACTTTTTCGAAGACCGCCTATTCCCGTGGGAATAAAATTAGGTCCTTATATTCCGTGTTTTCGATGTTTCTGAATCTGAGTGTTTGTCTCAGGTTTTTAAACAGATACTGTAGCACAATTTGTTTGCAAAAAAACAACCACTGGCGTCATAATGATTTCATATTGTCCCTTGCATGCCTCGTATATTATAAAGGTGATACATTGCCCAAATGAACAGCTTCAACAATAAGAGCGGAGTAAAACGTGACGGATGACTCGCTCCAGCCGTTCATGTACACTCCCGAGTACATCTCAAGATCTACCAGTGCATCAAACTGGAGTTAGGACATTCGCTAATGATATGTTGGCACCACCACTGCTATCATAAAGATCCTTAGCATATGCACAGCCTGAATATGACTATTCCCCCGGACTGTTGCACTTCTACGCGTATAGTGTTGTAACCCAAGGCAATTATGCAAATGAATAGTTATCCAGGCTGGCCATTTTAGGGCCCATAATAAGCGTCAGTAACAGGTTAGGTGATGCTTTGGAGAAACGTATCATGCATGCACAAATTCTGCATTTTTGTTGCAAATACCAAATGTTGGCCAGCAAAATAATAAGTTTTTGTTCATGTCAAAACTATTTGAGTGCATCAAAAAATACTTGGTTTCACAAAATGTACCACTTTGAAAACCTCCACAGTCATTACTTTTGCTTGTGTAGCAGTATAAACTGCTGTGTCGTGGTCCGTAATGCAAAACATAGTAACTCTAAGTTTGGCCGAAAATAATTTTACTGGCTAGGTCAGTTCTCCGTGGTCCAGCTTCCTAAACCACGTACTCCGTTAACCAATGACAGTGCTTGTTTGACCGCCTGTTAAAATGTCGTAAAAAACCGGTATATTGAGGAATCCTCCCATTTTGGGTGCAGGACTTCGGTGTCTATCATGGCGTCCCTATAGATCCTAGCTGAAGCCTCGACTTTGAGGCGGTATTTCTGAATTGCCTTTAAAATTAATGTTTTTTGAGATATGCTGTTTTGCATTGATGAAAACTACGATGTGCACACACTATAGTATACAGCGATTTGTTGACGTAGCGAATTTTTTGTAGTGACAACACGACAGTCATATGAATGATAAATCTAGGTACCGGTATCTAAAAAAAAAAACATATACTGGCCGCCTGAACACTTTGTGATGAAACGCCGTATAACTAAAATTCAATTCGAATCGCGCAATGTCCACAGGATGTGACCGGACTATACACCAATATATGGCAAAGCGAAAATAAACGAGGCCGCTAATACGGTTCAGCGGTGGCCCTTTTGTTCTGCTTTATTTATGAACGCTCGGAGGCGATCGATAATATTCTAAAGAACTTGGTGTTACATCCCCATGTAACGGTAACCTGCGAGATCGTAATGAAACTAATTTTGCGCCACAGTAGTAATGGTGCTAATGGTGCCTGAATTTTAGGTTAATTGCCTTCATGTGAAAAAGATTGAAAGAACCAATCCCTGCTTTCCTGCTTTTTAATACTGGAGAGTATAACCACCGCACGTCCTACTAGTGGGTTAATATATAAACACATTAATGCAGGTGAAAATTAAAGATTTTAAACCCACAGATTAGCCGAATATCTCGCATTTTCGACGATTATCACATAAGTCAACAATTTTTCCAACATTATCCTTCGTTCCATTCACTTATGTTCAAAAAGTCATGTGACCCATCCAATATGGCAGCTTCCAGCAGTAACATTCATCTTAGGTGTACTCTACCCAGACAGGTCGAATTTTGGCAGCTAACCGAGGCACAGACCCTCTTGCCCGTTCCCTCTCTTCCCGGCCAATTCTGCTGCTGTGCCCCTTGAACCTCGTCATGCCTTTTCGAGCGAAATAGTCCCGTAATTGTTCCAAATGTGCCCGCACCCATTCGTGTAAGGCCTGGCCACAATTTTCACCGCCTTCTTTGCCAGTTCACGCTGAAATTCGTCTGAACACTCGACGCCATAAGTCACAATACAGGAGTGTTGCTATTTTCGCATAAAAGACTGAATTTCGGGACATTTGTGTTCATGCGAGATTTTCTAGGGATATTTGCAGAATTGTGATTTTACATGCGATGATTCGCGTCGATAAAATGCGAGATTTTCCTATGTGTTCACACAAACCTGGTCTTTGCCATTTGTGCCGCCTTTTTTGCTGTGTTAATTACAAGTGTGTCTATTTTATTCCCTATGCACGAACAATGTAATGCAAATGCCTCGACCATGCAGTTGGTCATGACGTTTTTCCGTTTTATTCCACATGAAACTACAATATTATTTTAGCCCCCAGAACAAAGAAACATATCTTACTAACAGTAATTATTTTAAATAGTGTTTGAATAATTTTAGTGCAATCTAGTTTTGTTTCCTATTTCGCATCTACATTTTTCTCAGCCAGCGCAGCGGCAATGCGCTGACTTCCCGCCGCGCCGCGCCAGTGATAGAGGATGAAGTATTCTCAAGGACAAATCTCATCCTGGAAGTCCGCTAACCTATGAGCCTCGTTTACATCACTTGTTGCCGCGAAGTCAGGGGCATCAATGCTATAAACTACAAATTCCTTGACTGAACGTCCTATACTATAGTAAAGCCCGTGATATGGCGTGTCTATAGTAGGCGTATAGCGGAGTGGCTCCCGGCCGCATTTTTTTGTGCTCAACATATTTCCGTTACGATAGAAATATTCGGGGATTAAAAATACTGGACGGGACTAATAAAAGTTCCGTAATGGGCTAGTTACCTGGTGCCCAAGGTTCGCTGTAAACAAGCTTTTCTGTGTTCATGGATGGATTATATACAGTTCCACCGTTTCCAAAATTACAGTTTCAATGAAAGTAATTACTGTGATTTGTAATGTACCTTTGCAGAGAGCATACAATATCCTGTAAAAATGAGGTTAATGATGTAATTCCTCCAATCGTTGCTGCGTTATCAATTTTGATTATAAATACTGAAATTCGGAGTAAATATATAGTGATGTTAAAATATATAAGCTTACCGTATTCGGAGAGAAAATGATTGTGACTGAATTTGGTTCCGCGATAGGATAATTATGCTACCTCGTGTGTTAGCCAGCTATACACCTTGCGTATCGGTAATATTACCCTAATTTATTAATCCATAAATAATTATAGTTTTGCATTTAGGTTAATATAGCATGCTATTAAAATATATAACAATAGAGTGATGCGTTTCATGTGACAGTAGTATTGTGCATATATTATATTTGCAGACTTGAAATGTAAATTTAAAATTGATATTGTTATTATTACAATAATACAATAAAGATAATAATTATATAGTACTCAACGAGTTTGATGTAAAGGAAATCATATCCACTCGTCCATAGTATAAACAACGAATGAAAGAATGGTTTCTTAATATCCAGAGCTGAGGTAATCATTTGTTATTACTGAAACACCACGTCATTTAAGTGGTCAAATGCCGAAACTTCACATTCCTGCATATTTATAATTGCTAAACTATAGCAAACGGGTTCTAATAAGCACTAATTGACATAACTGGCATTATCCTCTACTATGGTTTTCATATCATCCGCAAAATATTGCATATTGGTGTGTATCCAGGTTACGCTGATCCTATACGAATCTCATCCCCCACCTGTGGACTATGAAATACTGTACAGTACGTCTAGTCGAAGCACATATTCCCCATGCATAAAACCAAATGCGCAAAAATAAACAGAACACTGCATGCCTCGATGCAACAAGGACACAAAAACATGCATAATTTGGGTGGGTGCAGCAGACGAGCATGGGTATACGCACCCGAGGTGGGCGGTACGACGGGGTTGGCCAGCCCGTTGAGCGAGGGGTGCGGTATCTGCGTGGCCAGGGCTGCCATGGGACTGATGTAGGTGCCGTGTGCCGTTGCTGCCGCCATGAGCGCTGCCTGCTGCTGCATGAACTGCGGAGTAGACAGGGAAAGAAGGGGGCAACCATCGGTGCGGCGGCCCGCGGGCAATTAAGAGAAAAGAATTTCCCCCCAAGAGATGGTGACCCCGCACCCACGTCCACCTGCGCGTACGCTCCGTAGGCTCCGAACTGATTGAACACGAATGGGGTGAGGAGGCCCATATTTCCGGCCATCTGCTGCATCCGCCGAAGCTGTCGTTCCTTCTCCGTGTCGGCGAACTTGACTACCAGGCTCGACGAGGCGCCCTGCAGCATGGTTCGGAAATGGTTGAGTCTCGGACATAAGCTAGGACTAGATGGGAGCTCACCGGCATCGTTTGACTCCCGTGAAGACTGTTAATAGCCGCTTGCGCCTCCTGATGGGAGCTGAACTTGACAAAGGCGCAGCCTGCAATGAGTTGAGAGGAAAAGCCTACTTTGGAAACAGAGCAACCTGTTGCCCCCCCTCCCCCCACTAGGCCGGTATATAAAAGGGGGCGCACACGCCACCTGTTGATGTGCCACCCACCCACTCAAACTATCCACCCACCAACCCTCCCACCCACCAACCCGACCTCTGACCTGGCTCATGTCGCGCCTGCGCTTTTTGGACGCAACCCGCACATCGACTTTTGGCCCGGGCCCCCCATCCATCCATCCTTCCATTCCTTCCATCCACCCTTCCATCCATCCATCCATCCTATTACCCCTCCCCAACAATCGCAGAAGAACTCGCTGACTGCGCGCTCGAGATAAGAGGGCTCTGATTCCCCCGACTCTCAGCCTGCCTCATTCCCTTGGCTGGGTGGTGGAGGGGGGAACGAGGGCCCACCTTTGGAGGTGCCGTCTGGACCCCTGAGGATGGTGCACTCCTCGATGGTGCCAAAAGGGGCGAAAAGCTGCCGGACGTCTTCCTCCGTTTGTTGCTTGCTCAGCATCCCCACGAAGAGCTTGCGGTCCTCTGCAAGCGGGAGTAGCGTGATGGATATGGGGGGAAAGGGGCAAGGGGGGCTGGGGAGGTCAGGGCTGGGTTCACAGGGCCACTTGTGCCCCGGGGCAGCGGGTAGGGAGGGGAGTAGAGAGGAGGGGGGCGCCTCTATTTTTTTGTTAAAAAAAAGTGTTTCCTCCCCCAGGGCTAGTGGAAGCGACCCTCTTCTCCTTTCCCCATACTCCCCGCCGCTCAATATG
>JYFJ02003040.1:0-47076 GCA_000934665.2 Catajapyx aquilonaris | reverse complement strand
ATTATGTTACCAATGCAATGGAGGGAATTCCGTGCAATTAATTAAGTTCGTATAACTTGTGGAGGAAAAGATCTTAAGGTTTTATTTTTTCCCCTCTCCGGGATGCTGGACTGTGAAAGTAAAACTTCAAGTCTGAGTAATTATTTTGAAGAAAGAAAAACAGCGGGAGGATTTTTCGCTTTTGGCCATATACTCAGCTAGGAATAAGTTTCTCAAAGTTGTTTTCTTACAAGTTGGACGAATAAGCATACTGTACACAGGTCTTGCACTTTTAAAAAAATTATACGCTATTGAAATATTAAGTTACATCTTTTGGCTTGATTACTTTGTAAAAGTTGGAATTATACGCAAAAAGGCTGTAATTACTGGTCTATCAAGAGGGTGAAAAATTATATTCACTTTCCTTTTTCATTTATTGAATCCAGATTGAATCCGTCCAAGTGCACGTAATTGTTAAAAAAACAAAGGAGTCCTTTTTTCTGTTCATGTCAGTGAAGGCAATCCCTATCAACTGACTTTTACATGGGAAATTACAGACTCGGTGCGCACTACCAACTCCCATAACTTCTCAGATGTCAGGTTAATTGCGCACATTCATTACTAATCATGCAATGCCGTTTAAGCGTCACTTTTTTAGGAGAGTCCTTCACTTCCGCGCCACCTTACGGTCAGCACAAATTGATTTCCCAGAAGACCTCGCCACTGATACGGGTTTCACTGTACCATTTTGTGTACAGTGGAGTCGAACTGCACGTGAGATAATGAGCTTTTAATTATGCCCTTGGTATATACAAATACTTGTTAGTCGTTTGAGACTCTCTCCCGAAACTGCCTTCAATTTAGTAACTCTGTGTTAAAAGCAAACAGTGTGTCTCGGTAAGAGTTGGAAAATGAAAGGACAATATTACACTATTTTTGGCTCCTATTGGCTGAGAGGAGCTGCCGGTTTCTTTTTTATCTCAATTTTCATAAAAGCAGTGCCTGCGGTCGATTGGCCTCGTTTCTTTGGCGAACGTCTTTCATTACTCAACCGCAGTGTAGCCCATGGTGGTGTCTTCTGTAATGCCGCCTAATAACCTTATAATTAGCATCATGCAAATCAGTCAGTTGTAAAACTCTATTTTAGGGTCGCCAAACTTTTACAGCCATCGGAAAGGGCTTCTCTCTGGTCCGCCTTCTCTATCTGGAGACTACTAAATCCGTATGTTTGCAAGGGCTCATTCCTTACAAGAATTTGATACTGTGAGCGCCCATGAATTGAATTACCATAAATTAGTCTCCCCGAGAGGCGCTTTCTTATTGCATTACACACTCGTAGTCATTTGCCTACAGTGCGCAATGTCTTATGTCAAAAACGCACGGAGATCTGGCTAATAAATGATATGCCAGTGAGATTATTGATTCCTCATTGCCGCCATGTCCTAATCAGGCTCGACTTTGTATTAGGCATCTCAGGTTTTCTTGGGGCGATGGCTCAAAAGTTTTTGGACGTCTCTCTCTCGAAGCTTGCACCGTCTTCATTTACTTTGTGTGTTAGCAAAAGTTCGGATGAAGACTAGTTACAAATGCCCGGAGGCTTCTTCTTCTTCTTCCCCCCAAGTGAACGTGATCGTCCGGGAGGATGACTTTACACAAACTGTCGCGGTAAATTACTTTCTGCTACCTGGACTGTTGAACCTAATCAGTAGCAGGGTCGAAAATCTTGTGGCGGAAAATGCCTGAGCAATTTTCTCGCCCCGACAAACACAGGGCTTGGAAATTTTTTGGGGGGAGGACCAGTTGGAAGGGTTTAGATAATCCGTGTCGACAGTCCTGTATAATCTGTTTCCATCAGCAGTGTGACACGGTTTTGCCAATTTTCGATTAATACGACACCGCGATGGAGGGATCATCCAGCCAGCCTGAATTTAACTGCGACACGACCTGAATTACCACGGTGATTAAACAAGGGAGTGGGTGGTGTGCTGGGTGCGGATATATCCACCAGAGGCTTGCTTACTTATGAATTACTGCTCGGAGCCTCTGATCTCATTCTGAAGAATCAAAAGGGGCGGCGAACAATAGCTAATTACTGGAGCCCACGCTTTTGGACCCAGAGCGGCAAAGCAGAAAGTGCTATTGATTCCCCCCCTCCCCCACCTCCTTGCCAAGCTTTCGACATCTTTTTGCCATAAGGTGTATACAGAGGAAGGTTGTTCATCACAACCTGGGAACCTGTGGTGCCACGTTTCCTTCCTTTCGTAACTAGACCGACACGCTTTTACAGGGTTTTTGGCAAGGTGTTATTTGGACTAAGGTAATGGGAGTCAAATTTCAAACACAGTTTGAAACTGAAGCTGTAATTTGAATCACATACGTGTACCTCAAAATATCCCATGATGAAACTGGGCTCAGAAGTTGGTCGCCCTAGTTACTAGCACATATACCTGGTGGTCGGCACATGGCCACCGATGCTAACCCTTCTTTCATCCCGGATAATAGACCTAGGACAAGCCATATGTCTTCATAAATCTCCGGATCCCTCGGAGGACGTCAAAGTAGGTTAGGTCGGGGGAACAGACTGGGCGCAAGTCTCGTAATAATAGGCAGGTCGGAAGCAGATTTCTCGCCGGCTCATCAATAGGCAAGAAAGTCTCCCGTCATGAACTTTTGTGAGGATGGTGACGTATCGATTCCTCTTTAAATTCTGCATAATATTAAATACAGCATAGAAAAGGGGGAGGGGGGGGCATGACTATGCATGAGGCTTGGCCTGACTGCACTGGTTGAGGGGTTCCAGAAAGAGGTAAAATGCTTCGTGGGATTCTAGCATGCGAAGGGTACACGTACGTGCACTGCCGCACTCCAGGCTATGATATCGACGTTCCATGGGTGAAGGTCTAGTATGTGAACACGAGGACTGCATTAAGCCGTGTTTTTTTGTCAGACTGTGCCTTGTCGCCCATTCAGGCCGCGTTGTTTCGTTTGCCTGGCCACAAGTGATAGCGATCCTGTGATAGAGCCATACTCCTACGTATAGGATCCCTTATTTAACATGACCAATCGATAAAACCTAGCTATCGAACGTCGGCTGATCGACAAAGAGAAATTATTGGTATATCGAATATTCACTATCAATAATTGATATATTAGATACCGTCAAACAGGGTAAGAATGTGCCACTTTTTGAGGTTTTTCTTGTAAGCAAAGTAATTGATAAATCGGAAAAAATATATTACGCAACATTGCTGCACATCTCACCTTTCAGATCATATGTGAAAATAATTTTTATATACTAAGGGAGGGGAGATATAAATTCTTGTCCGTGCCACAATTTCCCCCTGTCGAGTGGGGTGAGACTGGGCCAGCCTATTTAAATGCTTGAAATGAATAGGAAACGAGTCATGGGTATACTGTCCGAAAGAATTAGCATCTTCAATATGAGATTTTTTGAAACTTGGTGCAATTAGTAAAACACGCAGTTAACGAGGTGAGATTGTTCCACTGTTTTTTCCAGTCCCCCCCCCCCACCTCCATTATTTCACTGATTTTCATGTGTAACAGTGATGGGAAAAGATCGCAGGCGTAGAAAAGAATTCCCTTCGCTGTCGAAATGTTTACCTGCCGTCCGCCAGGAATCGAAAGAATAGTTCCTCCGAGTTCCTCCATTGCGCAGGCGCATATCGAGGGCTAATCGCAAGTGTCGTGATCACAATACACTATACAGTTGGCCAATCAGAAGCATAGGTCGTAGGCTACTACAACGCGACCTTGGTAAGGATTTTAATATTTTAAATAGATCAGTGATCTACATATCGGAAAACTATAATATAATATACGTATTTTGGTCGATAAAACGATTATTACTAGTTTCATATTGATAAATTGATTTGTCAATGTACGTAGAATAAATATTGAACACTTGAAAATCGATATTACGTACTTGTATATCTGTCAAACGATGCATCCAAAATAATCGAGCCTAGTTCTACACAGAGAGAGGGCGCACTATTGGTCCAAGATTATGCAAATGAACGCCGGTGTCAGGATTTCCTGTGGAAGTGTCATGACTGTTATCGTAACATACACTCCGCAGCTGTCGCTCGAAGCTGTGGAAGCAAAGGGGGTGGAAAGTGTGTGTGTGTGTGTGTGTGGGTTGGTTTTGCCCGTCGTCAAAACAAAGAGGGCGTCGGTTGTCTCTCTCCATAATTGATACCTGTTTCCATCTTGGCGTCGTCGGAAATGGAGTGAAACACACTCCCGGTGAATACTCGGGCACAGACACGAGTCACTGTCAGAAGTGGCGCCAGCCGATTATATAAGGCCCAGGGTTTTATCAGCAGGTCCTGGTTTTGCCGTCAAGTGCTGCTGGGGGAGCCTCCCCATGTCTGCCAGCCTTGAATGTCACTCTCCATGCATTTGCCTTGCGCTAATGAACCGAAGCCTTTCCACCTGGACCGACGTGAAAAATGGCCATGGATGGCTCGCGTTTCATCCGCACCATCGCTAGTCCTGATTTACGGCCACGGACCCTTACCTCCACAGCACAAAAATTAATTGGTGCAATTAGTCCTGCATTCCACGTGCCGTACCCATCCGACGCGCATATTTTCGACGGAGATTGAAGCGTCTTCTCGACAAAACTTTTCGTCAGACGCCATTACTTCAACTGAACGGATTTAACGAGTAAGCTGCTAGTTTTTAAGTTTAAGTTACCTGAAATATTACCTGTTAATTGAATTAATCCGCAGGCTGGGAAAAGTGAGATTTACCATCTAAAATGAGTCTAAACTTAGGGCCTTAAAAGCATCTATTCAACCTGATACCCTTACAAGTAACCAAAAAGTAACAGCTTAATCAGCCTCAGCTTAATACGAAATAGTGCTTCGTGTAAAACACATTGTACAATGATTTACTTGGTCATAGACTATGGGTGGAATGTAAGTTAGTCTATTTGGGTGAAATTTTCGTCCCACTGCTAGTTACTGCTAGTACAGTACTGGCCAATAATCGAGGAAACGACTAGCGACATTTCCCCGAAGCGGCAGAAGAAGGAATCTTGCTCGCCCGGCTTGTAGCATGCTTATCTTCGATTCCTTCTTCTGCCGCTTCGGGAAAATGTCGCTAGTCGTTGCCTCGATTATTGGCCAGTACTGGTACCAGTGTTGGCAGTGTGGTAGTGCTAAGTTAGCAGTAACTAGCAGTGGGACGAAAATTTCGGCCAATAGACTAACTATAACATAAAACATAACATAACAACTATAACATTAACATAAACACGTAAGTTTCTACACAAAATGCGAATGGATAGTAATTTTTGCTACGAGAAGCATTTGTGTAGCATTATTTTGTAAAAATGTGTGTGTTCTGTCTGGGGTTAATTCAGTGAAAGGTAAATCCGCTCAGAAGGTATTAGTTCCTTTCAAAATCATTAGCGGGGCATTTTCTATTCACGCGGCATCCGATTAACTACTGTCAAACTCGTCAACTTGGGCGATAAACCTGCCAAAAAATTGATGGCAACCAAAAAACACGAGTGCGAGCATCCAAGTATGGCAAGGGCGAACATCACGTCTCATTTGATGCGGTGCAGGGATTAATTTCGGAACGGTTTATTGTGTATTCATAAAACTCAACTTGCATCGGGGTGGGCCCCCCCACAACCTTAATACGCGTTATCTCCCGCATAAAAATTAGCAAAGCGTTCATTTATCCCCGCAGAAAATTATGAAATATGAATATAATACTGCGGAACTGAGGATTAAGTGCAAACGATATTCCGCGCATAATTCGCTCCCCTCACTGCAAAAGCCCAAAGTTTTTAATTAAAAATATTACGCCGTATTTAGAGCCAGTGTCAATTACGTCACGAATGAGATTTCATTAGTCAGGGACGCGCTTGGAAAAAAACAGGTTATACGCATTTTTGTCGTAAGGACTCAGATTTTAATCCGGTTTTATACTCGACAGTTAAGATTAAGGTGGTTGGATTTGTAATCTAATGGTCAGACCAACATGTATAGGCCTACACGTAGAAATCAACGCTTTGTAGATAATTTATAAGAGCGATTATTTATATTAGCAGTAGCAGCGAATTTTAAGGATCAATGGCAGTTTGAGCTGCTCTTTTTTTGGAAATCGATTTTTGACATGCTGATCACATTTAAATCCGGATCCGAAATGTCGGTCACATGCAGCCGGACCGATCCTTGAGCCGCATGTTGAACAAAGTATAATACTGAGGTCGTAAGAGTTTCAGAGATGTTTCCAACAGCTGTCGAAGTGGCTGGCACCCCCCAACCTCTCCCCCCTTCCTCTCTCTCTCTTATAGTGTTCCTACTCTTTCTTTTTATTTTTACTTTTTCTTTCTTTTCTAACCCCCCGGATCTGCTCCAACCTTTGTAGTCTTGCGTGAGGTCGAAGTCTGGGTGGGCTGCAGTGGCTGGGATTGGAGGTTGCATCCCGAGTTTCCGCTTCCCGGATCAATACCCACGACTCCAAATACTGTACGTGCAGCCAGCCTACCACACCCTCCATCCTCTGCAGAGAGAGAAGAGGGACAAGCCAAAAGGAGGAAACTTTGATGGTGGGGAGATATCTACCTGCCTACTTTATGCCAAGAGCAGGTGATTACACCCGGATATGAATATTGACCGGGTAGGATTAAGAGGGCTTTGCCAGACAACAATGTATGTCTACCTGATTGTCTGTGTGTTTGTGGGATTTTGGTGCAGAGGAAGTTGCGTTCCGGGTTTCGAGGATGGAGGAAAGTAGGGCTGTGGGGAGATGGGGTTGAGGCAGGCGAGGAAAGATTGATCTGGGCCTTGACCCACTCACCTTTTCTCTTTAATTGTAGGTCAGGGTGTTGAAGCAGTCTGGATGCACTTTCGGCACATTTGCATTTCATATTATGCAATAGCGCCAAAAGGCCTTAAATCCACATAGTTTAATCACACAAAGCATATATCCAACAATATATTCACTGCGTAACTATCGCGTGTTGTTGTGCAATTCTGGTGCGATTGTTTTTTGCGATTGCGCGCCGTTTCAGTGACAGACAAATTGGACTTTCATTGATTCTGCTGCATATTTGCAGGCGTTTATCTCACGTCAGTCCGAAGCGGGAATCACACGTATGCCAAAAATGCGCGACCCGCATCGTTTCATAACTCTGTCTGCTAACTGTTGATTACTTGGCCCGTTTTGCAGCGTTATCACTGCCTCCCTGTCTTGTTACCGCTTAGAGTTTCTGGGGCTCCACACAATGCGTGTCATGCGACACTACACGTACCGCCCTCCGCCTAATTTACTCCCCCAAGTTGGCGAAACATAGGCTCTCTCAGGAAACACGAGCTGGGGGGAAATCAAACGCCCGACTCTACCGCCCAATAAAGTCAGGCCGGGAGAGCCCGAGTTACACCAAAAGCTCCAGTCATTTGGGCTTCGATCTACGTAGAGAGAGAGAGAGAGAGAGAGAGACTGTAACATGCCTTTTCCTCCATAGCAGGGACGAGTCAGTGTAACGGGAAACCGCGGAACCTTGTAAGGGACTCATCAGCCCAGAGGCGACCTGTGCACCGGAGACATGGGCCTCCGGGACTCATCACGGAAACAGCGTTATTGACATGTGTTTTCCATGTAACGTGACGGTTGTCAGGCAGAGTGGTTTTGGAAAACGCTGCTCTCGGGCGTAAACAAGACTTGTGTCAGATATCACAGATTCTGGTCTGATATGAGTTAGCGGCAGGCCTATCAGATAGGGACGAGCGAGACAAAAAAAAGTAACACCATAACGTTTTTCCATAAAAAGTGGCGTAGGGTACAGTGGTGGAAATTAGTGGAGAAGCACAAGTATCGCCGCCTGGGGGAGTTTTTTTTTTAAGATGCTTCATGTAAAAAAGAGAAGCTCCGCCAGGCGGCGATTGTGCTCTCCATTGATTCCACCACTGTACATTATATTTATAATGTTATTTCTTGGTAGATGTTAGTAGGATTTTTATGGCGCTTTTTTCTAGGCACATCTAGTTGGGTGGTGTCTGTCACCTTTTCTTGACGGAGTTGTCGGTAGTTGAGTAGGTAGATCGTCGCCCATTGTGCTGCTGGAAAGGCTCCGGCACTACCGTCGAGATCAGTCAAAAGGCTGTCTCCCTTTAAGTGCTATTGACTTTGGGAAGCGTGCGTTTGACAGCGAGATCCTTCCGTCGGTACCGTCTGTTCTCCTCCCTCCAATCTTCCCTTTGTTCCCTGCCTCTGTCACCTCTCCACTTTCGACTCCCGAGAACCCCCCCAACTTTTCGGAGAAGGCGGAGGATAATAACCCGTGTCCGTCCCGCCTGCTCTACTTGTGTCCTCCAACTCTTCTTTTTTTTCAGTCCATAAGAAAAGACTCGATAGATCACGCAATTATGTAGCCGGAGCCGTCCCCTTATTGTAATTTAATACCTGGTATACTTTGCCTCCATTTTCGGCTTGGAGAGAGCTCAAGTTGAAAATGTATCCACATTAGGCGAAAGTAGCGAGCTCTGCAGGTGGCGAGCTACTAAATGATTCATGCCAGTTCCATGCGAATGGCGAGGAAGGAGTAATCCATAAGGCCCGGTTTATGTCTTGCTTTGCTCCGGATCCTAGTGACTATTGGGTTCGAAGAAGTGACCTCCAAGTGTCGTTTTCCTGCCTTCAGATGGCCCATTTTGGAAAAAAAGAGGGTAGTAACTCGTTGTGTCATTTGTAACCGATCAAGGCAGCCTTGACCTGCTGCCCGGAAGATTCCAGGAAATGGTGTCAGATCAATCCAATTTCGAACCTTACATGTTTAACAGGAAGCCTGAAAACCGGATTTACGTACATTTTGAAAGTACGGTCAAATTTTGTTTTCCAATATAAATGGTGAATTCTTGGCAATTCAATTTCTGTTCAAATTAATTGAGGCGTTTCTTCCGCACATTTACCTGAAACCCAGCGTTTTCACCACATTTTTCACTGCTATCGCATCTTCCAGTTGATCTCGGAATGTGGCGAACATGTCGAGCGAGAATATCCGAAAAGAGGCTTTACATCTCACCCCATCGGGATCTGAGCGGGAGGGTTGATTCTTGTGGTGAAGAGTGGAGTTTCTATTAAGGCTTTTGTTGGTTTCCCGAGGAGACCTCGAAGGCAGTAAAGAGATCAAGGTTCTCTAGCCCCCGAGATTCCTCGGGAGAGCTTTCAACCCGCAACACAGCATAAACAAGTGAATAAATAAGCGTGCCCAAGGAGAGGAAAAACCAAAGATTGTAAGACTGTCGTAAAACCACGCTGCTTCTATGCTTCTCGACATGAAGGGCTCGTATAGCGTTCAAAGCTGGAGTATGACATCTTATTTGCATAATTCATGCTCTTTGCGTGGAAGGACCGTCCCTTGGCATGTGCAACCCATAACTAAGCCAAGTGTAACTTCCCTGAATGATACTGAATTCTTCATGTGACGTTCAAGAAAAAAAAGAACGACAATGCTTCATATCGCCAGTTATTGCTTTTGTAGGCGCATGTTTGCAAGAAAATAGCATGTGTGGGGAGGCACATTTGGCTGAGCGACAAGTATTTTCCAGGAAATTGTAGCGTATGGTTGGTCGGACAAAAGTTCAGTGACCCAATGTACAAATATTAACGGGGAGTTCTTTTTAGAGAGCTTCAAAATACATCGCGTTGCTTTGACCAAATTGACACTACTGACCGTCAACTTGTGTGTACTCATGGGTGTACTATATCGCTCAAAAACACAGAGACGATTTTGCATTTGATTCAAGTGCAGGCTGCACTTGAGCCAAATGCAAAATCGTCTCTAGGTTTTTGAGCGATACAGTACATGTGTGTGTACGTATGTATATTCTGCTTTTATACTGTAGTGCCCCTGGCTGCATAATTATAATCAAAGTTGTTGAGGGTTACACGTGCAGCACTGATACAGTCCGTTGCGCTTGATGTATTTTATCGCTTTTAATGACGGACTATTGGATTGCTGTCGTCACTGTACTGTAACACTCTCCCTTTGACGTCAGGCCATCTCTTTATTTTTTAAAGCGGCGGGATGGTGCACTGAGGTGAATACTGAATTTCTGTGATAAGGTTAACCTCATTCACCTCTGACCTCGATTACTCTGAATGCATTCATTGCAGTGAATTGTGTCAGACCTTTAATTAGATCTCGGATATACATATATTTTTAAACTCATATTCCTACCTAATTCCGCGTTTGTGAGTTTAAATTCGCCTGATGTCACATAAGCAAAAATTTTACATGATCGTTCTGAATGGTTATTCCTTTTCACTTGCGTATTTTTTTTACACGCGACTACACCTATTATCGCATTGTGTCATTGCTCGTATAGCATGCATCGCATGTCGGAAAGCAATTTGTTAGGAATATTCTCAAGAAGTTCATCTCCTGCGAGCCGTTCCACGTGGCAGAGTGAAATCTTTACTACTGTAATCCAAGGATGAATGTCCTCCAGTTCAGTTGGCGCAGGACGAATAAATGAAAATGCGGGTAATTTGGTTGTCGGAGGGTAGCTCGTATCAAAGCATCCTCCCCCTTTCTTCCTGCACGATAACAAGGTCGTTGTAAAAGACCCTTTTGCCTTTTGGGTCTCGACCCTTCTAAAAAAAAGCAATGAAATAAGTCCACCAGCCATGGAGCAAGAGATATAAAGCATTCGTTGTATCAACTGTTTCTGAGCTCAAGTTGGTCTCGGGACCACCTCAGGGGCCCCCCTGGCTGCAGCTTGCGACGATTCATCTTAAAGCCAAGTTAATTAACGTTCTGCTTTCTTCATTACCACGTTCCCACGCCGACAATTCCGCCGAGAGGAGAGGAGTTTCCAACTAATTACCATCGGACATTGCGTGTGCGAGTGAAACAATTACGACGTTCGCACTTTGCCTTCAGAATTTCATTTCTGACCAAGGTCCCCCATGGCGCCGTTTTACAGTACATGAAAGTAATTCAAGGAAGAAAAAATGTGTGATGTTTTAAAGGTGGCTGATTACATACATTAAACGGGACTGTGAGAATAGTTTGCACGTTTCACGTTAGATGGAGCAGCTGCTGATGCTGTTTCTCTAGCCTATAGCGGCCGAATTTTTCTGACGTGAAAAATTTGACGGCCAATCCACAATTGAATGCAAATAAAACCTGAAAAAACACTATAATGTACTGAAAAATCAGGCATACATTTTCTTATGAGGGTTTCACTCTTCGGGCTGATATCCGCCTTCTTTCGAAAAGGTCAGTCAGGACCTGACGAGGCGAATTTCACCACTCAATTCCTCGTCTTCTCCAGGGTGGTTCCCGGTGGATTTAGAAACACCTTGGAATCCAATGCGAGGATGTGATTGGTCGCATGATACCGTCAACAAAGGCGATCCTCCGGGAACCCTTTTCCTTCTCCAATCCCCCTACTACTAGTCAGCTCTTCCCTGCAGCTTACCTTAGGGTTCCACATTTTTTTTCTCTCTCTCTCTCTCTCTTGGTCCACTTTTTGAGGAATCCTAAGGCCCAGGCGGCGCATGCTCGTAGCCAAATCAATAGTTAACTGTTCACTTCATTGCTACAGTCGGAGGTTATAATCTCTAAAGAGAATCTGCTCGTCCGGGGAGAAAAATAATGCGGAAAAATGACTGGGAAGGAGCAGCTGCGACCATAATGATAACTGCGGCCGTTTCGTATCTTTTTCGAGAAGATACATATATCATGCTAGGTAGGAATCTGAAATTTGGTGTAATTATTTTTTAAAGTATACTGAATGGTCTGATTCAAAGGTGTTTGCTGTTTTATTTGACGCTTCGGCAGTGGAGGAGAAAATTAGGGAGTTCCATAAAATAGTGTATTATACTTCTTAGGAATGCATTGATTCAAGTGGCTTATGGCCGAGTTCAACGTAGCACTTTATTTCGTTCATTCAACAACATGCAAAAGGTTTTTTCTCTGCGCGAGTTAAAACCCATTCATGAACTATAATCTCTCCATTATTGTGAGTGGGTTTCCACTACACTACTTGAAATACCGGAGCACCAAGGGCTTTTGTGTGAGAATATTGTTTCAAATTGACTGAATATTTCGTCGTTTTTAGTGAAATATTGCACCAAAATCTATGTAGATATTTTGTAAATTGGGCCAGTGCAGTGAGCTGAACGAAAACATTTACTCAAGAGGAATGGAAGTGCCAATGTGTGAAATTAATGGCGGCAGATGTATAAAATAGTCATCAAAGGAATATTGGCTTTCATAAAAAATAATGCATGTTCCTTGTTGGCCAATTTAATCCGTGTGACCCCCATGTGGCTTATATAATGTTTAAGTCATGTTGGTTCAGCCCTCTGTGCTACTGCTAATTTTGGAATATGCACACACTTGTTAATTATTACTTATTCCAACCTCTCACGTGTATTTACACAGTTCCCAGCTACTTGCTCCTTACAAAATTTACTGGACCGCAATTATTTTTACCAGCGTATTTTAGAGGCATGAGGGTACCTCGCAATTTCGTCATATTTGCCCCGCGGCATACGTTTTAACGCTAGCCTTTCTTTTGTTTTCGCAGGGCATTTACTCCCCCATTTGTAAAATATGCAGGAGGGAAAGGGTTCTCGTTGATTCAGCTTGCAGTGCAGCAGGGCTCGGTTGAATTTAATAGGACTCAGGCACGTGTCACACAACTACCACAGTGTTGCGGCAACCCCAGAAAATCTTTCATGTCGCTCCATATCAGTACATCAGGATATATTCAAGCTCCAAGGAATGTTCTGCTGGTTAGCGAGAGTAAGGTCCGTTTTGAATTAATTTGCCATGAAATATGCTGCCCTCATTCAAGAATATTCAGCACAGCTAAAGTTTTACTGAACATCCTGAGATAGTTGTTTTTTGACCGTAACTGACGCTCCACTTGTTTGGTTTACGTTTAATAAAATGTGAGTAACTGCGCGTGGTGCATCGGGCTTGCTTCCTTTCGTATATCTTCCGCTTTGCCTGCTAACTTGAGTTAGCTGAATTTCGTCATTTTTTTGGATAAAAATTTGGGTCATCAGAAACTAGTGGCAGGCTGATCGTAATGAGCGGGCGTAATGAGGTGTGAAAGTTCGATTTAAGTGTCATTTTCTGGAGGTGATGATGTTCCTGGGTTGCACCCCCTCTGGCTGGCACATATCGACAAGTCCTTTATACCTACTCAGTTTGCCACTATCCTCTCCGCAGAAGCGTTGTACAGTGCAGCCTCATTTTGTCATTTCCGTGCGACACAGCACAGTACAGTGACAGGATGTCACTAATATTCTGGCAATTTTCCCACTCCTTTTCGTGCCGTAATGGTCTCTAATATTAAAATTTTGACAGAAGTGTGGGTGAAGCAGTACTACTAACGTCATTAGCGTGATGGCAGAAGGATTTGTACATTTTCATTTATTGGAAGAGTAAGTGAAGGAACTTGCACTTTTATGACTCCTACATGCACGTAATTTCATAATAAATGAACATCTCAATTCCATTTCCAATCTGTCAGACTAGTCAGAGCAAAGTCCTGAATCTTGCATCACCTGAATGGGGAGGACTTCTCGATAAGAATTATCGTATTCCGATAGGAGATGCCGAAATTTATTGGAAACCACTACATGATACGCAGTCAATCACACGTCGTCTCCACATTTCCTACCTTTATACTTATAGGCCTATACAGAAAATGACTTTTACTACCTCGCATGTTTGCATGGGCCGTTTTTTCCTCTGGTAGAGTTGCATGTTTCAGTACCTCTCTAGGGGTTGCAGGCAATCCAAACACCATTCCGACCAACTCCTCTCAGCGACGTTTATCGACGCCTTCTGTTTCATACCAGTCCCGCGGCGTTCATTTTGGAACCTATGCTTGGCACCCTCCCTTCGTCTGGCTGGCAGGCCTGGCACCCCCGGCTGCAAACGAACGAAGGCAATTTGTGCCTTGGGCCAAAGAGCCCTAAATCCGGGCAAAGATGCTCCCGGATTCCTTCCCAATGCGGAACTGCCTGCTCTTATCGGCCGGGGAGCAGGCAGCCTGAAGGAATTGTCGCGGGCTACTACCCACGCTTTTCCCTCAGGGTTATAAGGGAAGGAAAAGAGGGAGGAGGACTCTCTCTCCCGACAGGGAAATGGACTCCTTCGGGACCATTCCTTTCCCTCCCGAGATTGTTGGCGGAAAGAGCTCGTCTGCAGTTGTTGGCATCCTGAGCCATAGGCACCCAATGATGCGACTGCGCCTCTAACGCACCACAGTCTAGGAAATCGCCTTAAATGAAAGGCGGTCGTGATTGGTTGTACATCCGCCCACATTTCCTCCGCAATATCTCTGCAACAACACTTTGTTGGTTTCCTTCATATCTATACGAAAGCAGTAATCAAATTCTGATGGGCTGTCATCCATAAGGTTTCATCATTCTGGCATTGTTCAAATAACGGAGCCAGATCGATGGAATCTGACCTAGTGTTTGCAGACACTCTTGTCACTCAAATGTTAGCAAGTTCTGGTGTGTAACGGTGGTTGGCCAACAATCCGATTTGATGAGACAGCCGGATCTTGTTGGGAGGAAAGCAAATGCACATTTCTGCCCGATGTTCACTTGAGCGCTGCAGTTGCAGCTAGGCCAAGCTCAGACTGCACTTTTCCCTCTCGGATCTGATCCGAAATTGACGGGACGGAAATCACGGACAGGACTTGGACCTGATAAGACCAATTAAAACCGACAGGCGGAAGATGCCAGGAGAAGTGCAATGATTGTATCCTGTTAGTGCGATATCCCTGCGAACAGAAGTGGCGCATTGGTGGCCCTGAACCGCAAGGATAAACCTGTTATTTTCCCCGACTCCAAAAAAGCGTGGGGGGAGAAGGCGACATTTTCCATGAGCGTGCTCGCTTTTATCTCCCGCTTTCTCCTTAACGGCCGCTTCCGCTTGTCGCTTCTAATTGGTCCTCTGTACCCGGGGCCTTGTCCGTGATTTCCGTTCTGTCGCCTGGGGTGTGTCAAAACCTGCGGGGGCCTCTGCCTTGCTTCCTTGGGCGTGTGCTTCAAACCCGCACTTCGATTACAACCCAGCAGCCCCAGCCGCCAAATGGAATCTGCTTGCGTGCGAGTTATGACTCAACTAGGGGAGGAAGCCCCCGAGAAGATATCCTCTCGCAGCGGGCCTGCCCTTTAGGCATTTCGCGATATTAGGAAGCCTGAGAAAGGATGTATGCCTTCTACGTGCCTGCCTTTCCTTCTACTTAATTCAGGCCCTCTTCCCCCCCACCCACCCACTTCCTCCAGCTGATAATACTAAGGACCTGTGTCCACCCTGATGAAAACTGAGGAACGTTAAGCGAGAAATTTAACCCACTTCAGTTCTCGTCGCTTGCATTGTGAGCGAAAAAAAATTTGCGGAATAGAAAGACGTCTACTCGACGCCTTGTCTGATCGATCCTTTTTGTATCCTCGAAAGACACGTCCATTTGCAAAATCGCAGGGTCGTGTGTTTGCCCACAACCAACAAGTTTATTAATAAGAGTAATTAGTCGCACGGAAGAGTCGCTTTCAGGGTGGGGTGGGAGAGAAATGAAGATATTTTCGACGGTAGTGATTAGTGCGTGGATTTTTGCACGGATTGTACAGGGTGTTCTTCAGTTGCATTTTGAATATTTCAAGAGGAATTGTTTTGCATCTGATATCATTTGGTTTGATGCAACCATTGCACTGTCAGGTTTTACTTACATGAGGTGATATTTTTTGACATTATATTCACAGAAATTGTATGGCTCGCCCTGGAAAAGTCTGTACTCATCATTACCTGACACCCTGTGTTCGGGTCCCGGCGATCAATTGTATCCGCGCAATTATTTCGCACCGACACTTGGACAGATTCCCCAATGACCACTTCCAATATCACCTCTGGGGCCCTGCCCCTCACCATTGGTGTCCGCCTCGCATGACTTTGTCGCTTTGTAACGCACACTATCTGCTGTGCATCACGCCGATTTTGACCTACTTTCGGCCAATATTGTAATCACATGCAATTTTATCCTTCCGCAGGTGATGGAAAACAGCAGCGAATGCAGTGTGTGTGTGTGTGTGTGTGTGTGCTACCAGAGTGCGTCCAGACGCAACACGAGACGTACAAGGAGCATTTATTATGTATTTCATGCTGCCAGATTACTTCCACCATTATGTCGACTATGGGAGTGTGTACCTGACTGATCGTGCACAACCTGACGAGAAAAAGTAACGGTTTGTTTATTTGCTTTTTGTTGACCGCCTCTTGTGATGCGAGGCAAAATAGTGGATACCCAATCGGCGCCGACCGGACGCTGCTACGGAAAAAAACCTTTTTAGATATTTTTTCCTCCTTTCCCCCTGTAGAAACCTGTAACTATGTATAGCCGCTGCCAGAACAAATTCTGCCTAGATAGAGTCTAAAACTCCGTATTTGAAAAAAACGGGCCATCGTTTTAACCCTTCAACCCAACGCTCATTAACAGGGGACTTTTTGGATCTCCGGTATTTTTCGGTTCATTACATTCAGTTGATTGGTGGTAGCTGGAATATCCGAAAGTGGCGGAGAAAATTTGGTGGATTTAAAACTATATTGGGGGAAAAAGTGAGCGCGAGTGACGTCTCAAGTTGTACAGCACCGATGTGGACACATATTATGAGGATGCATCAAATGTAGAAAAAAAACAAGATTCGAGTTATTTGTGGCTGGTACGGTATGTCAGAAAGGAAACAGGTTCGCATAATGTTAATTATAGGACAGGGGTCAGAGCACGAGAACGTTGCCGATATGTTTGCGTAGTGTTTCAAACTTGTAGAAATCGTCTCCGTATACCCTTTTCATTTATTTTTAGCAAAATATTGAAAGGATCCTATACCCTCCCCCCCCCCCCAATACCGAAAAATACTTATTTTCTTTTCGAGAAATAAACAATAAAATTACACCTTCGACACCTAGACTTTCAAAACGGGTGGTTAATTTTAAAAAATAAAACTGTCTTGAAAATAACCCTACGGCAAAAAAGCGGCAAAAAAGACAACTCTAGCAAAACAGAGACATATAGATGTACTGTAAATGTGAGTACAACGTCAGCACGCCGGATGATTCCAGAGACACAATCTCTAACCGATAGTCCCATTTAGTAGTCTTCTATGTCGTTTAGTGCGCCTCGGACAAGAGGAAAAAGGATATAAAAAACGAGAAGTAAATACCATTGCTTTCATACTGTATACTGTATACCTTTACAGTCATTTTTATGACGACGATCTGTGAACCTGTCATGCAGCCTGCGAGGTGGATATACTTCAAAAAAATACCCTCCCCCCCCTTTAAAAAACACGTCACCCACAGTTCGCAAGGAAATTAACATATCTATCGTAATGTATAAATGGCCTGTCTCCTATGGCATACAGTATTGTGCACAATAAAGCATCCCAAAACAGTGTTTTCTTTTGCCTTCCGACAACACTATGCCTCACAGCCGCAATACCGATCATACTGCATATCCCGCATTTTTGTTTGCATACCTCGTGTCAATCGAAACTGCGATGGAAAATACCGCGAGGTTTTCAATTTCAGCGAGTCCAGTTCAGGTAAGGCCATTTTTGCCTGAGGATTTATTCGCGAATTTCAGCCTGGAAACTTGCTTCAAGTAAGCGTTAACTATATATACCTCTTGCGAACCACTTGCGGTCAAGCTCTGTTGGACTGTTTTACAACTGGTTTCAAGACTCTTTTTCGTGTGCTCGTTCTCTGGAGTAGATCGGGACATGTACTTTGTATCCAATTCACAGGACTATGTTACTCTTTTTTTTCAGAGGCGGGTTAGTGTTTGTCGCTGGCAAAAAAAGGTTGCATGACAACCCTTCAGTTAACTCGTGTGCAGCGGGTCCTACAGTTTCCAAGTGCGTAACCTGGTTCACGCTTCGATGGGTTTACAGAGCACGGTTTTTTTTCGTACGTGCGTTGATGCAACAGCCTTTTTCAATACTTCACTTGAATATTGCCACAAGTTTTCGCAAAGTGGAGCACAGTTACTAGCCTTTTTGCGAAACCTCCTTTTAAGTGGCTAAGCTTTGTCATTACACCATGCAAATTTCATGAAGAGAACCGGAATAGTCAAGTTATACTGTATTTTTAAAAGCAGATTATAAGTTTGGCATATACTGTAGAATGGGATCAAGTAATACGCTTATTGTTTGTTGAATATCCGTCTTGTGGCGCGCTGGCCAACAAACGTTATTGCGGCTTTGTCGCCTCTGGTTAATGTTGGTGCATCTGTGAGGCCTTGGAGTGACCGCTCCAGTACTTGTGGCGCTCCAGGCGTATCTGGAAACATCTCACCTTTAACTTATTAGACGATTGATAAGTACATTAAAAGTGCATAAAACCTTTTCCTTTTTTAAGAAACAAGGAAGAACCCATCGCTTCTTCCTGCCATAAGTAGCCCCATATAAATGTAAATTTAATAACATGTAGCCTATAATTTATAACATATTAGCGCTCATTCGGGGACATAATAGCAGCTAAAACGTCCAACGAGCCTCTTAATAAGATGCTGCGCCTTCAAACATAAAACGCTCCCATTACGCAGGAGATTGGCCAGAGAAAATACTTACAAGATTCACCCTGCTGCTGCCAGTGAGTATATTCAAGGGGTTAATTAAACGAGGAACACGCTAACTTGTGCTTTTCTCCCTCAACTTCAAATCACACAAACGTGGGAAAACGGAAGACTTTAATGGGCCATTTTATCTCGCCACAACACCTCATCGCTCGCAGGAAACAAAAGCGGCGTAAGATCGTGACGCAGCAGTCGGGTTTTATAAAATGAAACTGAAACCCAGAGAGGCGAGACCGGGGATTTCTGAAAGTCCGAATAAAAACTATTCTGCGGGATCGTTAGGGAAAAAGCAGAGGCGAGGACGGAAGCCGGCCACTAAATGTGAAAAGTTGGTCCTCCCAAAGTGATTTAGTGCCCCAACTGTGCGGTGGTCACCGTCGGAGAAAGTTGGTGTCGTACCTGCAGTGAGAGAGAGAGAGAGAGAAAAAAAATACAGAAAATTTGTACCTCGTCCTTTTCAGTATTCATCACGACTCGACCTTGTCGGGGAGTCGCTCACTTTTCAAGACAACTGGCTCGGGCAGACGCATTTAAATCCACTGGCTTCAACTTTACATCCGGAGCTGAAACCGGGCTTTTCCGAATTTGTACGGGGAAGAAAAAAAAACGTCGGGCATTAAGAGGCCGGTCGGGGGGTTAAGACTTTGAATGTTCGCTTCCTGCACACGAATTCTTGGTCGGAGTGATTGGGTAAGTGCCTGTCTCCGGAAGAACCTAGTTTGTTTTTTACATTTCGAGGTTGTCTAACTTTACACGCGACGTTTAAAATCCAGTGACAGTCAGGCAACATCTCATAATAATGTATGGATCGGAAGGGGGATCGAACGAGAGACAGGGGATGAGCGAGGAGATGTGATCAGAAGTACGAGACAAGTGCGATCGAGTGGGTGTTAAGGAGGGTAGGGGAGATGTGAAGTGTCCCAGAGGACAGGGGGCAGAAGGACGAAGGGAGAAACGAGGGTTCTGTGTGATGAAAAAGTATGTAGCATTAAAGCGTGAACTACATCAGAAACTCGATTACAGGTATCATTGACCTCTCTCTTTTAAAAACCCTTTCCATTTTGTCAAACTATATTCATCGGATACATTTCAGTCCAGGCATTTTTCCTATTTCAGATTTCAAACGCGAGTAATCGTAGCAAGCTTCACTCTTTTTTTTACCTCCGCTTTCCATCCATACACGTTATACTGTACAGCACTTTGAAATACCCCCAGTGAGGCTTTGATCCTATCTATCCTCTCCCACCGCTTGATGTACACCCTCGATGGGAACCAGATTTCCTGATACAGGCAAGTGACGTCCACCAAAGCTTGAAAAAACCCCGATTTTTTGGGGTGTGCTCCATAAAAATCCAGCATTTCCTATCTCCCAGTGTGATGAGTTGCCAGGTAGAGCAGCAGCCACATGCGGCTGGAGATATACCTTTCCACTGCATTTCATAAAGGCAGTTAGTTAATGGCTGGGGTTGACCGGCAGTGGTCGAGGAAAACCGCAGCGGAAGAAAACCGGGGGGGCAATGCGCCCAGGGGCCATTTGTTTTCCTGGCGGAGAAAGTGCAAAGGGGGCCAGTCACCTAGGGACTACCCAGGGGGAGAGAGAAGCCTTAACAGTGTCTCCCTGACATCTCATTTATCGCGGATGGAATTGCAGCACCCGCCTTGCACTTCTGCACAAAAGGCAAGGGGCAATCTGGATCCATCAAGGCGATAGGACCACCCCCCAATATGGCTGGGCATGAACATCGACCAACTTGGGGTTCTCTCCCCCCATTTTTTGGCTTGCTCCGGTAAGGCTAAGCAAGCGAGGGTTGTGCGAATGGCCCTGGTCCCAAACGGATTCTCCAAGTTCCCCAACTCCCAGGCTTTCCCTACTAAAACCCCCCCCCCCTCTCTCTCCTTTCCCTCCTACCACCCCCGCTTTGTCCCGCCAAACTCCAGAAAAGGGCTGGCCCTCTGGAGAAAGATCCATTACCGCCAGAGCTTTATCTCAGAAAATAAATGGATGTCTCCAAAGGGAAGGACGATGTAAATTTTATACGGCAATTACCTCACGGGTTGAGGGTCGACCGTGTCCAGATTGCTTCGATAACGCGGATATACACGCGTGCTTGCAGCCTGCATCAAAAATCTAGGAACTCTTTTTTTGGGGGGAGGGGCAGAAGGCATCAGGCCCGACCTACTATCGAGTCCAAGGACAAGGTGTATTATGCAGAGTGTTAAAAATCTCAGCATAACGGATCTGAGACCCTACTCCCATCGGGTCTGTCCATTTTAGCGCTGTTCAAGGTAGAAATGTAACTGTAATTATATCGCTATACGAACGGTTTCGACCTCAGCCCTTTGTCCAGCAAAATTTAGCAGTAAAAGTTGGAACTTTGCTAATACATGGCATAACTTTCACATCAGTGGATCGTTTCAAAGGACAGCTAGAATATTGATACCGCACGTGTGCACACGGGTGAACTACCTACTAATGTGATTTACCTAAAACTGTTCCCTTATTGCCTTCGAAGCTTCACTAGGGGTCAGATTTGATTGCATTAGATTATAGAAGAAGCTGCCAACATTGGAAATATCATTTTAAAAATGTTTATCAAAAACCCTGTCTTAAACCGGTTAGTCTCCGTTGAGTCAACAAGCAGATTGTCATCGAGCAAAAGTTTATATAGTGTCTTGTCTGGCAGTGTACGTGCTTCGGATTCCTCGTCTTCGATGATTGAGTTATCCTCAAAAATTCGGAAGCATCACGCCGCAAACGAGCCCATCTCCTCCGGATTGTGGGGTGGATGGTTATTCGTAATAAATGGACCCCCTTGGATGCGGTTGGCTGCACCCAAACCCCCCTACCCCAAACATAGGAGAAGGCGATCGAGGAGGCATTTACAGGCCCTGAAGGGTTGACAAAATTGTCGGAGGATACTCCTAAAAATCCCTTAATTGTGTGCAAAACGGTTCACAAGAGTCCCACAGTCAATTTGGCTTTGGAAAATTAAAAGCGTATAGACAAACCCGTGTTAATGACTCTTTCTGCCACATTAACTGATTTATAATCAGTTTGTCGAGCTCCATAATGGAGCCGCTGCCGTCGATACGTATCATACCAATCAGTTACTTGACAACGCGTGCTGCTGGAGCCTATCTCTAGCCGGCAGGCCGTCACATTGGGAACGTAAATCATGCCTGGGGGCACAGGGTGCTGTTTTTCCACCCTCATAAACCACAACCCCATTTTCAAACCCCGAATTTTTTAGGCCGGTCCCACACTATCCCTGAAAATCCATAATATATTGAAAATATTTGCTCCCTATTTATTTAAATATAGATTTTAAAAAATGAAAATTTCCATGCGATGCCTGGCAGGCATGTCCCCATAGAAAATGAATGTTTATACTCGGCGATTTCAATGTACTGGTAATATATTCCCAGCCTCCCTTCCCTCCCCTCACAACATCAGGCTGTCCGATCTGTATGGCGTCAAATGGGTTTTGGACGTGAAATTTGGCACAGGCTATTATGAGCCATGAAGAGCACGTCTGTCCGCATAGCCCCAAGCTCAAGATGATAGCATCATCCACGTCCAGCTACAAAATAATGCGTCTAGTAATGAATGTTTTATAGGATGCGGTGCACGCGACAAAAATATAATCTCGACTTTGACATGGCGGGGGAGAAAAAAGGAGTCTCCAAAATTTACAACCCCGCATTTTAGCTACCTTCTCTTTTCCCTCCCGAAAAGGCAACGCATGATTACTAGGGGAACGCATAATATTAATCATGCAAATATGGCCCCAAAGTAAGCGGAAAACAGGAGCAAAAATAACCCTTTTCGGTGAACAAAAGCGTGCAGGACAAACATGATTATGCAGTTAACCTGCAGGCTGAACGCTTGCACACTAGTTACCTTTTTGAAAAATTCACTCTTTTTACGAGAGAGACTTAGCCCCGGTTTTCAAAATATCAGGCCAGTGTTCTCGAGCCATTTGCCGTTGCATGAGTTCGGACACAGTTGTTTCCTGAATGTTTCATCGTTGTTGAACTATATTAGAGGTCGATATTCGCAGAGTTTACAGAGTAAATACCAGGAATAAATAAAACGGATAAGAATGCATACGCCAGCTCGCGTCATAATTAATAATTTCAGCCGCAGTGTGAGCGATGAGTTTTACGAGGGCTCTTCAGCAATGGCAATCTCATCACAGCTGAAGTGCCATAATGAATATCAGTGAATCATTTGTTATCGTCACACCCAGGAGTATTTAAAAGTATAACGTCAAGCTAGGTCATTGAAACAGAGGGCTGTACATTCAGGCTGATTCAGAACTCAGCCATTTAATTGCGATCCATTCTGCTGGAGTTATTAATTTGCGAGTCGAGAGACAGAGACACGCCCCCAGCGAACAAGTATAACATTTCAATCACGCTTGTCGCGATACATGTGATACGAAGCATTATGATCAGGCAGTAGAAACTGGTTGGGGGGAAAATTCATTCCTGGCAAGGTGAGATTAGAGTCACGTTTTCACAGCCACTCCAACTAATTAATTTCCATGCCGCTCAGAGAACCTCAAAGACCTTGTTTATCTGGCGCACGGTTTGAATGACAAGAGTATATAGATAGGCTTGGAAACAAGCGTTCGATATCTGAATTTTGCCCTAAAAATTTGTGCCAAGTTGAGGTCCGGCTTGTTGTCACATAATTTGGCTCCAGCAAGATGAGAACACCCGGTGATGTGAAAATTAAACATGATAAGCCTGGCGGTTATTATCCTTCGTCGATCAGGCCGCGATTATTATTTTCTCTCTAGTTAATTAGCTACCGGTTGGCTGCGCCCGGTTTTAAAGTGCGTGCAGGGAGCCATTACACGTGTGCGTTTCCGCGAGTTATAAAAAAGTGTGCGAAATCACGCGCTTTTGTGGGGGGGCTCCCCGCTTCCCAACATTATCTCAAAGTTATAATTAAGCCGTGGGTTTTAGCTACAAAGTGTCGGGGAGTTTGGATTCCCCTGGAAAATTGTCACCCTAATGATGGAAAGAAATCGTCCGTTAAGTACGCGTGATGAGGGAAGGGCGCGTGTGAGATTAGCGTTTTAAGCGCTCGTCGACCTGAGTCGAAATTGAAAGTAGGAGAGGACTGTATATAGGTGGGAATAAAATAAAAGGGCGTTTGTGGCCGAATTCCTGAGGACGTTTTTACGGCCTAGGGAGTAATGACGCGAAAAGTAAAATTAAGTGCGGGGGCGTGTTATTTCCTCTGGGACACGTGTCGCGGAAGACCTAAACCCCCGGTGCTTCATGTTCCTTCTCATGTGACAACTTTAATCGCCCAGCGGCTCGTGGGATAATCTCTCCGAGACCGCGTATAAAAGGAACAGTCCTGCTTGTTTGTCTGTCTCGGGCATAAAGCACCGAGTCCGAATTTAATTTGCCATAATTTTGATCAAATATTACGACTATAGTTTTTAGAACGAACACCGGTACCATGACTAACTTCTAATATTTATAAGGTCATCTTGGCAAAGATCCTGAGACCTGTGTTGTGGTTTCGGAATTCCACTCACCGCTTTGGTAAATTCTGTACATTTTTTGCGTGAGTCGGATATTTTTACGTACAGTACGGGGCTACGTATGTAGAGACTACGTAAATCGGAATCTACGAAGGTTGAAGCCACGTAAGTTGGAACTTATTGTCATAATGATAATTTTAATCAACTCTGCTGCACAGGTCATCTGTTAACCGCTAAATACATGGCAATATTTCTATACACAGTTCCAAATATTATGGAGCAATCGTCTGGCCCAGACGGTATACATAATTAGCTCAATAATGTCGGCAAGTGCATTTCAGAGGGCTTCGCATACACTTTTGGCAACTATGCAAACACTTTAATCATTTCCAAGTACCATTATGCGCGATTTCATATTATATCAGTCGAGTATTAATTATTTTGACGTGGGCATCGTGTTCAAATACACCCGACCCCTGGAAGCACACATAGCCCGCAGCATAGCAGAAATAATTTCACGCATACCTAACTACCAATTCGGTGTATCAGTTTTTGATTAAACACGACCAGTATTCTTCACCATCGCAAATATGGAAATGCTCCCAGCCAGGACTCAAAGGGAGGCCAAAATGATTACTAAAACACAGGGGTCTGATTACGCTTTAAACGCAGCAGGCCGGACCGAATTTGCATGCATGAAGTCAAGCAAGCCGGCCCATAATTGTGCGAAATCACGCATGAAAAGGCATCTAAGGTCAAAAATGAGGGTTGGAGCTCGGGATATCAGGGAAAGGAAAATGCTTTGCTCTAGAATTGATTTTTAATTATCTCTACCCGACTCAACCGCGATTCTGGTTCTAATTAATGCTGCCTCTAGACTTTGAAACACAGTCAAGTGGCCCTGACGCGAATATTTGAAAGCAACTCTCCTGGTTCGAAACAGATTCAAACCCTGCTTTTGTACACATCTGAATCGACGCGGTTTTGTCGCACACAAACCGGGGGGATATGATCCTCTCGCCAGTCTCTCAAACTTTAGGATGAGATAACTCTCCGGTTACAACTTTGCAAAGTGGGCCGCCGCCTCTGCTGGTAAATACAACAAGGTCCATACTTGCAATTTAATTATCCTCAGCGGCCTGGCCAGACCCGACCTCTAATGTACCAGGAGAGAAGGAAGGTTTTTCATCAAACTGTCAAAAAACTTGGGGGAAGTTTGAGGAATCGATTCTTGAGCTAACTTTGGGGACAGACATGGTGTCAGGTTACACTCAAAAAATTCTGTTACGACGCCAAAATTCGGCCCTCGGATAAATTGGGAGCAGCAGAGCTGATGTAACTAAACCATAATTTTCCAATCGTAAAACGATTCGTTTGTTGTCAAAGAGAGCTGGGGCCCCGATATTGATCATAAATCGGCCTAACTGATGCAACAGCTTCCGAGGAGAAATACGACCCCGTTTGTGTATATCTTTCTCCGAAAATTCCGGGTACCGAAACCACTAATACCCCCCTTAGCTCTCATCGATAAGTAACTGATTAATTTCCCCTGGCTCGCCAGAGCAACTAATTTTGGGGGCGCCAAGCACTTCTGCCAAGTTCAGGACCGAAATCCCACAACTCACATCTGATAGTAGCTGTTTATGAGCTACAACTACTCGTAATCAGGGTTGTAACTGGGATTTTCTCTCTCCGGGATGACGTCAGGAGCAAAGTAATGAAATGAATGATTTCTATAGGCATATACCCTTGACCGAATTATGTAATTTGCAGCTCTTGCCTCAGTAATCATTTGGGAAAACATCAATAATCCCGTAATTAGAATCGATTTCCTGTGCAGAATGCTATGCCAATATTCAGCATCATATCCCTCAAACCTGTATATGCCCACGGTGTACAAAAGGATTATTGGCAACAATCATGTAAAAATCATGAAGCGCGGTCAAATATTCCAGAGTAAATCGCATGCGTACACGCTCGAAGTCAATCACAGCAGATCATGTTTCGTGAATAATTAATCATCATGTCTCTGTTAACTCTGTGCAGTGATGTGCACACCTAAATTCGGTATGGTAAATGAGATTTAATCATGCAGGCTCTTTGAATAATACACGCTAAAAACGGCAGGTGATGTATTATTAGGATTAGGACTGAGAAGTGAATAAAATTCTTATGTCGTTAATGTCACCGCACAATGACGCTACCCTTGAACCATCATATCCTGAAAAGTTGAAAGGAGCTTATCAAAAATAAAACATCTTGTCCTCTGATATGTACAAATGGAATTCATTCATTATCTCTGAACAGAACAGGTTTAAGTAGCCTAATGTTTCATGATAATTCTACTGTAATCCGTGCAGGTGTCCAATAAGCATGATATAATATTATCATGACTCACATGTGCAGGAGGATTTTTTTACTACTGATTTTAAACTGCATAATCACACCGTAACTCCATAAGCGTCACTCCTAGCGTGACCGTCACACTCTACAGTGAATCTCTACTGACAAAGGGCCTGTAACTGGCGGTACTGCATGCAACAATGTATATAAAAGGAGGCTGCAATAATATTTGAACACAAGTTATATCCGGCAACAAGGTTGCTTTCATTCATATTTACTTTGCTTATGGTCTCGTATTCATATTACTCCAATGGTGTTATAAGTAATATCTAGATAACCGGTGAAAATTAATAACATATTGTACTACATTATAATTATTCATGAATGAGGATGTCATATTTTGATTTATCTGAAGTGCAGCAGCTTCATGAAATCATATTAAGTACCACTATAGTGGTAGTTAATATGATTTCATGAAGCTGCTGCACTACTTTACAAGTATAGTGCATGTATGGAGTACTGTACTGTATACACTGCTACGATTCTTTCCTGAAAACAAAATAATTATCAGCATGTAACGCGTTTAAATAACAAACTATACGCTTTGCAAAATTAGCTTGTTTTAGATTATGCACCCAAGAACTATATTATATTATCTAATCAGCGCAGCGGTGGAGCGCACGAAAAACTAACATTATCAACAATAAGAAGCCATTCTGGATGAATATTTATGTTGAGTATGCCGATATTGTCTGTTTTTCAAAAACATCAAACTTTTGCACTGTACTATGGGAAGTTCATCCGCTTCAATGCCCAGAGATCCACTGACCGCACTGAGTTGATGCTTTCGAATAAGCCATTGTTGAAATTCGGAAAGTAAATGATCCAGAGAGACTATGGGAAGAGAACCACATGCAACTGCCATATCGACATCATTCCTGCTGCAGGACATTCTTGCATCAAGTGCAATACCAGTTCTGCAAAATGTGCCCCTCATTTCGAATGGTAAATTAATAAGCAATATATAAATAAAATATACATATATGCATAATATAATTTGCAATGTGACAGGCCTCCTGCAACAATAAAATGTGATGCAGCGACTACATGAAAAATATTTTACAACATTTTCTTCGCTAATTGATTGTTTCGGTAGCCTCACATGAAATGCAAAATATCATCTATATAACGGGATTGTACAATATTATTATAAATCATAAATGCCCATGCCACGCAGTGCAATATGGTGTGTACTTTCATGCACTATACCTGAACTGTCACATGCAGACAATTACGCGCCAGATTATACAGCGCATATAATAATGCAATCCAGCAGAAGCAGTTCCTGAGTAAATAACATAATCAGCGTTCCAATTACAGTGTCACTACACAGCATGTTGCAATAATAACTGAAGCCACAGGCAGTCAACTAGCGAAAATAGCACTATCAAAATATCCTTACAACAATGTACACAGCTAAATCTCTAAAAATATTATTGACCAAAAATATCGATAATGGAAATATCCTTCCGGCTTCCCTGACTGTAAACGGAATTGAGAGACGGTCTTTCGGCATGAGTTCCCTTCATAATTGCATATTTGATTACGCGTCTTCTCGGCTGCATCAATACCAGTTGATCCCGCCAAATAGGCGAAAACCTGGGCCAAATATTGAAGAAAAGAGGTCAAGTCTGATGGTTGGACAGAGGTCAGACCCCCTTCTTTTTTTTAAAGTTTTATCCCGCAGCCAGCAACCTGCTCCATTTACGGCCCCAGCCAACTTTACGGCTTTTGATTCAGCTCCGGGCTCGCTTTATATTGATAATGCTGGCAGGAATGAAGTTGTCTTGACTGGGGGAAGGCCATGGAGCCATAACCTGGCCTTTAGTGTCGTCCTTTTTATTGATCTGAAGGGGCTAAATCTTCCTATTTTAATTATGACGGAAACAGCGATGAACTCCCCCGAGTTTCATTTCTCACCGTTATTACCGGAGCCTCTTGAAGGCCCGAAAAAATATATGGCGAAGAAAATGTTGAAGGAGACAAAAGAGCGATATCGCAGCCTTCGAGGGGCTATACTCCTGCACATCATCGGCTGCCAAAAAAGCATATGCAAAAAAGGTGGCCTAATTCCTCCTCACGCACAGGAGAAAGCTTCCACTCATCAAAACTTTGCCTGGGGAACATCAATACGAGCCTAAACCGCGGCTTGTTTGTTTTGCTCATGTGCACTCTTCGCTTTTCCGGTTATCAAAGCAGCGGCGTAAGGAGCGAAAAAGGGTAAACATGCCAGCGCATTTTGGTGGCTCAGGTAAAAGCGGCTGCTCCCTTAACGCGAAGAAACTTTCTCCTTATATTCATTTGCACAAAGTATATTAATTTTATACTATACAAAAAAATGGCTGAGTAGACCCCGGATTTAACTGGCAGGCAATAAGTCACACGACTCCTGCTCTGTTGGAAAGGTATGCCCCCAGATAATCCAACGTGTCGGCAAACCTCGCAATTAGACACGCGATTCTGCCCGGGTCCCCTTGTTCCTTTGGCAGTCTGAAAAGCAATTTCTGCCTGGGAGCAAAAGCCAGGTAAAATGCGTTGGCTGCTGCCTGGGGTTGGTAGGGGGAACAACGCGGTGCTACACTGAAGGATGTGAATCATCTCCAGGGGACCAGTCAGCCAAGCCTCTTGTTCTCTCTCGGAGCCCTACAGTGTCTTATTTCGAGTTTGGCGCTTCCGGGGACAAATGCTAGTCTGGAGGCTTTTCTGGGGGGTGGGGAATATGAAGTTAGGAGACTGTCTTTCCTTAATGGCCTAATTCCGTCTGATTAAAGTGTCCAAGGCCCTTGTGGAGAGTGGGAAGCTGGAGCCTCCCGAGGAAATCCTTCCTTGTAGTGGAGCAGAATGGGGGAACCTTCAGGCCAACCGAGTGACAGACAATGGAGTGCACGGGAGGAAACCAAGTTATAACGAGATTGACGTGGTCGACTCTGTTTGCTTTCCAGACTTGCATGCTTCCCGATGATGCTCATTACAGCGGTGTTGACTACATAAAATCGGACCCGAGGTCATCAGGATGATGAGAGACTAGCCTTCTCTTTTCCCCGGGCTGTTCATTCGCACCAAGAGGCCCACCTGCATCCATTCCCACCAACTCCTGTCCTGCTTTTCTCCTCAGAAAACCCAATGAAGTACAGGTCACGAAAACGGCCCTGAGGTCTCACTTATTTTTGGGGCCACTGAATAGGCCATCATCAGACGTCTTTCGCCACTGACAGTCACTCTATAAAAAAAGACTTCTCTCAAGGAGCAGTGGGACGCTAACGAAAGGAATTCGGATGAATAAACTAAAGGCTTTGCTCCTAGCTGGAGGAGGCTCAACTGCCTGGCCCAGAATGGAATATTGAATGCACACGGAAAAGGAGTGCCCCCCAGAGCCCCTTCCCACTGCCTAATCCTAATTTGCCAAAGAAGACTGTGGATTTCAAGAAAGGAGAAGAAAAAATGGGACGGATGCGAAGAGTGACGTATGCGCTTTATTTGGATCAAAAATCCCTTCAGTGCACTGGCACATTTTCAGCCAAATATTTTTTCCCCCGAAATTATAAGAATTATCAGAACAAGGCTGGCAAGGGAGAAGTCTGGCCGCGAAAACAGATTGGGATAATAAGTCTTGATGTCGCGGAATGTCCGTGGATGGAATCCTCCGCAGCTGCGACAATTTATTGCTGCTCCTTTCCATCTCCGGAGAAGTTCATTGCGTCTACTTTGAGAGGTTCATTGAGGCTCGATTTTACTGGAAAACCCTCCCTTTTACTCGGGTTCGCACGGGGCCATGTAGTTGCTGTCTCTGTGGTGTCAGTCGGTATAAATCAACATTGTGGGATCTAGAAAGGGTCGTACTTTGTGTGCTCTTGTCGCAATATCCGGAAAATTATGGGGCATAATCCTGCGAATCCTTAAGCTCATCCTATGAAATACAGCTCAGGTCGTTACTTATACAAAACTGTGGCCTTTTTTGTGCTACATATCTAGGTTTTTTAAACATCTTTAATTGCATCCGTCTGGAACAATCACCAAACTTCAATTGTCTTCATTGCTTCCGGATATAAATCCTTCACCATTGTTCCATAATTCCTCCCACATCCTTATCTCCAGTCCATGCAAAAAGATGCAGGCTTCTTCCCTGACGCAACGACCTCCAATCAAAAAAGTTATGAAAGGTCGACCCAAAAAAAGAGAGGCATTAGACCGTACATAAGTCTATGGTTCTTTAATACTTTTGGCAGGAAAACCGGAGCAGTTTACGGCGGGAAAGGTGGAATAAAAGGAGACGTTACGCCGAGAAAGACAGTTTAAAACCCCCACCTCGGTGGGAATTTGGGTCTGAGGAGAATCTTTTCGTCCTGCCTGAAACCACCCAAAAAATTGTAGGAAAAAAAACTCAATGTCCCTGCACGTGCAAATTTTACGACCCGTATTTTTTTTTCCTGGTCGACGCCAACGCGTCGTTCTCTTCCTCTGGGTCGGCCTCTACATGCCAAACGGAATATGTTTCGCTCCCATGAGCTAACGGCCGTTATATGATAGCATTATTCCCCTTTTATACTTTCTATCCAACGCTGGAGGTTCATGTCAACTGTTTTCAGTTGACCGTGAAGCGTTCCTACACCGAACATATCTCTGCCATAAACGAGTACAATATGACCAACACGCGCATAAAATCTCCACCATAATTCAGCATTATCTGGCAATATGAAAGCTATTTGTTCGCGTATGTGAAGGGTGCGCCGCATTGGCTTCATGCCCTTAAGCATTAGCCTCGGGGCACTACGTGTTTACCCAGCTAAGTCTGTGTGAATAGAAAGTTGCGAAACCTATTGAAACCGGCCCTGTCGTTAAAAAATAACTGCCCATGTAAATCATCGCTGCTCTGGTTGTAGATAAGCAGTTAAATTCGTGTACCTATAGCAGTGCTAAGTGACGTGTTTTTTCCCCTGCAAGTGTTGTTTAGTAGATATTTAGGTGAGGTTAGTGACCGGGAGCCTCCTGGTTTAATGGCCAGTCCGCGTCAAACGGCATTTGCGACAGGTACTCAACATGTATCCCCGCGATTTTGATTTAACATATGTCCATGGCAGTGAATGACATCGTTGCTGAATGATGCCACGTGTAGCGGTCAGTGATTTATGTTTACAATAAATTCGGCGCTCGTGACGAGATCATCCAAAGTGTCACACAGTTAATGTTTGTAATCTTTAAATGAACAATCCATAAAACAACCCGCAATGTGACGTTTTATCTTTTGCAATAAACCCGACTTCATATAGACTCCATGTTGCCGCCTATCCTGAACCATAGGCTTTCTCTCAAAGATAATTAAGATGCACCGAGTCTCACCCTTAGCCTCCCAGCAATTTTCAAGCCCGGCTGACTTTCTCCCCAAGTTGACTCCGGGTAATTGCATAAGTTAGAGGATAAGGAGAAGATAATAGTAACTCCAGCAACGGAGCGAGAAAGCTTAAATCAGTCTTCCGAGTTGCTTCATTCTACGACCAACGTAGTGATACAAATTCCTTTCATTATCTGAGGTCATGGTAACCCAGCAGGTGCAGGCGCCTTGGGTTACCCACCCCTGGGTTTTCTCTCGGGGGAAGAAAGCACGCTACGTTTAATCCTTCAGCACGAGAAATTATACCCAGCCGAGGATATATGTGTTGCAAGTCCGGCAGATCTCCGCAAGAATTTTGCAATAAAGCCCAGGCCTGGATTTTCTGGTGTTTCCCTTCCTCCGGTTGCCAATATCAGCCTGTGAGTTGAACACGGCCGCGGTTCCGGTCATGGGAAGTGCGGTTTGAACCCCGGAAAGACCCAGGAGAAAAGCCAGGCCAGAAACCTCTCCATCTCCTATGATTGACGATTTTGCAGGAAATCTGTGCCGATGTTGCTCTCAGGACAAATCCAGCCAGTTTAATACCTTAAAAGTGTTGGACCATCTTGAACAACAACAAAAATATTAAGACACCTTGGCACACAACCGTCAACAGATAATGCTTGATAAATCCTCCGCTGGGGCCATTAGCGTGCGATGAAAAACCATCTCGCCGCAAGACAGAAAGCGGTGCGGAAGACTAGTCAAGTCCCTGACAAATCCTCGCAATTAATTCCGAGAGCCCCGAATCCATTGGGCTTTACAACCCCCAGAAACAGGCGAATTTCCAGGACACATCTGCACCACCTCTCACGCAAAATTCACCTCTAGACTACAATCTAGCATTTTTTATATGAAAGGAAATTTTTTAAGAGGCTTGGCGATAAGCGCGTTTGGAATATACTATTGTGAAAGTCCAACACCTTTATAAAAAAAAGTTGGGTCTTGTTCAGATAGGGGCGTGGGTGCAATAGAGAATCGGGGGAAGGTTATCTCCTTTTCATTTATTATCTTTACGAGGCTTGAGGCGGTTTGCGATGCTTCCTCCCAAAAAAGTCAGTTTCAGACAAAAGAGTGTGGCTTCGTCGCGATGGGGGCCAAGTACCTGCTTTTTTATGGGCGTTGGAAAAACGGTCGGATAAAGTCACCTCGCTTGCTAGGTATCACCTGCAATGAGAGTTATCAGGAAGGTCGTTCTCCCCTGGAAATTCTGCGCATTAAAAAGTCTGGACCAGACATTGTCTTGAATGGTCATGTTTTTTTTTTAAAAAAAAAGGTGTAAGTGATAGTCCAGGAGAAAAGGGGCTGTGATTTTGGCTATTACGAATCTCACTGGAAAGTGTGGCATAAAATTACGCCTCACTCTGGCAGAACAATCAGAATTTAGTTGCAACAGTTGTTGCCATATAAGGCAGGAAATTGCTCTGTGATCGTCATGATACCGGCCTTTGTGTGCCGGCAAATGATAACACTTCTGAGAGCCCGGGTATTGCCCTCTTGCGCAGATGACTGGGAGTACAAATACTGAAAGCCCTGAAATTTAATATTCATCGCTCATTTTGGAGGACTCTCAGCCCCTGAGATCATCTTATCCTTGTACAGCTATACAGAGTCCGGGGCAGATTTACCCTCTTCTTCCCGGATAAAAATAGTAATGCAGTTCTCGTCTTGCCCTCAGGTTTTTCCGGGGTCTCATATGATATTACAAATTGATGCTCTCGAGCAAAATTGCGCAGGGATTTGCTGTAAATAATTGCTCTACAGAGCAGAAGCGGCATTTCAAGTACTTCTGTAAGCAAAATATTTAGTTAATTAGAGATTCAGTTGGATATACTGTGCGAGACACGAAACTTAGTTAAACATGTTAATAAGCAATGCCCGTAACTCGCCCAAATTTAATGCTGAAACATATGTAAAGTGAAGTACTCGACGGCTAAGATATATGCAATCACCAAGCTTTCAAGTACACATTCAAGAATCCGCATCCGCATCTTAGTTTCCAAGTAGTTTTGTACTTAATTCACGAAGGCTCTCTCGTGCTACGCGACCGAACATCTAAAGACCGTTAACAAGGTATGAGAAGTGTACTCTGCATATGCTTCTCAGCTTCCTAACAGCACTTGTCCCTGGACCATCATGGCATGGCATGGTCTACCTATATACTCTCTCTCTCTCTCTCTCTCTCTCTCTCTCTCCCATCCGGCCTAGTCTTGAAGATGAGCCTGGCCTAGGCAGCATCCTCAACCATTTTCCTTTCCCAACCGAAATCCATGCACACAAACATCTCTTGGCCGGTTTTCGTTTGAACGTTGCGGGAAACTGCAAAGGTCAGGAAATCCTGCAGTACTACTCTCCCCCGGCTGGGCTCATTCCTTCCCTTTCCGAAAGGCAGCTTGTATATAACTCGTATAACACCACCCCAGTGGGATCTATTCACCGAGCAAAGCCTAGAGATCTGGAAAGCCTTTCTCCTTTGTGGACAAGTTTCTGCGTAGTATACTGCTAAAGCTTCCTCGAAACCAGGGCCCCCCAAAGAGAACCCGAGGGACATACACTCCGCCATTTCCCATATTTCCCCTTCCGACCACAAACCAGACGACCGTCCGCACAAAAATAAAGTCTCAAGCTCTCAGGTGAGTTATAATGAAGGAAGGAGAAGCAAAGGCTGTCCTCCAATTCAAATCCTTCAGAGCATCTCCATGCACTCAATCCTATATAGGACGAATCAAGTTGGGCATGTTCAAAAGCTAGAACCAAATAGTGACCATCTTATATATAATTGGCTATATACGAGAATGTGTCTGTCTAGGATGACTCATCTCCAATGGGCATGTAGTGCTACTTTCCCCCCGATAGCGGCAGCAGTGTCCAAAGAGGGAGCTTGTGCGCCACCTGCTAGTGGGAAGCGGGCCGGGCGGTGTTTCCAAGTTTTGTAGTTAAGAAACGGCTTTAAAAATGGCCGGCACGTGCCCGAATCGCGTGTAATATATATTTAAAAAGCAGGATTCATCGCACGCGTTATCGCCGTTACAAAGTAGGAACCTCAGCTCTCTTCTAGTTTACAAGAGCCTGAAAATTGATTTAGCCGGCACCGGCGGGCCTAAGATTTAGTGCCAAGTAAATCAAAGCCTGACAATCTCCCGGGCTTAGTCTTGATTTACCGTTTATCTCGCGTGTGCTTTTGTTGTTTCCAAAGCAGGCTGAGCCTAGAGGGGGTGGGATATCTTGAGGATAGGGTATAGCTTGGGTTTTGAAGAGAAGCAGGGAGGTCAATAGAGTCCTCGACGTGGATTGGAAAGCAATGGTCCTTAACCACGGGTTTCCAATAAGGAGGTAGGAGGAGAGGAAAAAGCGAGAAAAAAAGGGACGAGGAAGGGTGGAGCCTCTTCACATTCATTATTCACGCGTCCCTGTTCTCAGAATCAATTTTATGGATCTCGGCGGAAAATTTGCAAAAAAAAAAAAAAAAAAAAAAAAAAAATCTTTCTCTTTTCATTTTTTTAACACCCGAGCGGGAAGAAGCTAGAAAGCCCTTCATTAGGGCTCTTCAAGTCGCTAAATCTATTAATAAACCAAACAAAAAAAATCAACTCCGTCAGAACCCAGTCTAAAAATTATGCAAAACTAGAGCAGAATTTTTGTGTATGCAAGTGTACCGTTCAAACCGCTCTTCGAGCCATATTTTTCGAAACCGCTGGCAGTACGTTTACCTGCTAAAGCAATAAACTGCAACTATTCTTTCCATGCAAGTCTCTCGAGAATTACTATGCACCGTGGTGGACGACCTAAAAATAGCACTTGAATAAACCACGTTCCTCTGGGTAACTTTTTTTTTTCTTCATGTGGAACAATAGCGATTCCCCAAACAAAGTTTATTCGGCATTTACCTAACCAGACATTACGGGCATTCCAAAAACGGTATAAATTATGGGGTCAACATCGCCCAAATTGATGAACTGCGCAGAATTATACCTGCATCCGAAAAAATACCTCTGAACTTCTCTGATTACATTTAATCAGTGGCCGGGTGAACAGTAATTTCTATGTAAATACACCGTCCCAACGCTCCTTTTCGGATTACGCCCCTGAACATAACCCGGCCAGCAAGTAAACGACCGTGAAAATGTGCTCACATCATGGGCGTGCACTTTGTCCCCGATTGAAACAACCGTACCCCGTTATATATTTTTTCGGGGACGCCGATTACCACCAATGATCCATTGCAAACTATCAATGCAGGTAATGCCTGCTCTCACCCAGGGTTATAGACCTTCGCTAACCAACGTGAAATAATCTGGTTATTTGTTTGCAAACTGTGAATCATTTTATTACGGCCTTAGTGCATTAGTAGCTTTCATCACACCACGGATCATGAACCCATCCCTGCTCTACTGCATGTGACGCAATCCCCAAATTTAATGTCATGGATTAGTCCTACCGGTGATGTATGCCGTGGAGGGCATTGCTGGGCTACATAAGTTGGGGGTGGTGCACTCCCACTCTCATGTACTGTACTGCGTCCCATTTCAACACAAAGCGCGTGTCATTTCATCAGCATAGGAGCCCACCCAACTTTCCAATCACATCAACGCAGTACCACACTGGGAGGGGTCCAAACGACACCCGTTAGCATAATAATGAGGATGGTATAGCCTTCGCCCAATTTTTTCCCGCTCAATGTTGAATCCCACCTTCTTTGAAGTAGCAACTGGGGTCATACATTAAGAGGGAGCGTGGGTATTAATTCGACTTCTGTGCCGTGAATAAGTTGTTTGTTGTTGGATAATGAGATCAACACAAACAGTCAAAGGAATCCTCTAGAGACCGGGACTAATTAGGGAGCCAACCTGGCTGGATGGTTATTTTAAAAGGTGGCTCTCCGAGGGTTTCTCCTCGCGGTGCTTTCCACCTTTCATTTTACTGTACTGTAATGAAAAAAAATGCTACATTATCTCCATGCAATTGTTACATGATAAGTACTGTGACCACCGTTTCTTTGATCTGAACGTCAATAGGAAATGAAGACCCGACAGCATCATTCAGCCTGCTCATAAAAGGCCCACAAGCCTCCTATATACTACTCGTCTTTCCATTTTCCAAAATCTCGTTATAAACTTCAGCCCGCGGCATTCCAACGGTGTCAAACTATTTCTGGTTCCTCCACCCCCCGAATCTAATCGCCCCTGCAAAGTCCCGTCTCTCTGCTGGCCTTTGTCTTTATATAGAACGCGGCGAGCGGAATCGGCAAAGAGGACTTCAATTCCTCCTGGGCTCTCTCCCTTTTGTCCTTTAGCGGGATGCTGCTGGCTTGCGTCTTCCTTCTTTTTTTTTGCTTTTCTTCCGGGGAAAGGTCCAACCCCTGAGACAAAATCCGGGCATCCTAGTAGACGGCCGCAATCGCGTGGGGATGCTGGTGTTTCTGCTGCCACGGCCAGATTCGTATCCAGGCAGGCGAGTGCTAACAGGATTGGAGGTGACGGCTTTTCCCAGTTAATAGGGCAAGTTCGCGGCGGCGGAAAGAAGCCCGGCCCTGGAGACACCCGGACATCACCTGCACCATCCGACCAAGGATTAAGCAAGACTCTGGCGGGTCCCAGCCAGATTCCGGACTGCTGATTACACACACCCCAGACCCGCATCAAGCCAGCGACCCCAATTGAACTTTGCACACAACCCAGAACGACTGCATAAAAAAAATATTCTCTCACGAAAATACACGCATTTATGTACCTTTTCTTCGCAACAGAAGCAGAAATAAGCGGGTCTTTTGTATTCCAAGCGGAATCTGGACGCAATAAAACTACAACCACTAGAGTTTCGGATGGTATCCCCGGGCACAATTTAGATAGAAACAACTCCAAATTGACGAGCTCACAACGGCCTCTTTTCCCCCGGACTTTTTCCTTGCACCTAAAGTCTTCCTGCTGTTCCGCCTCAGTTATGACAACCATTTTCTTCCTCAACAAGTCCTCCGCTGATCTCTTCCTCCGCGATAAACAACAAAAAAAGAGGAGCAGTGAAGGGATTGCGTATACTTGGTCCGACCTGCAGGCTACGTCCGAAAAACTTGGGCCTCCGAAAAAACGCGAGCTCGAAAATGGTTCTCTTTAACCGGACCTGCTCATCATTGCACGGAAATGGTGGTAAAAAATTTCTTAACGATGTTCCGTGTGAAAATCCTTGAAAATTTTTCCGCCACTCTTGGTATCGATCTGAGCTTCGTTCTGGAGCAATTGTTAGCAACGTTACACAATATTTCCAGGGTGTGTTTGCATAAACTGGCTGGATTTTCCTGCTCAACGTTGGTCCCCTAAAACTGATGTGGAGCACTGACAATCCTTGGTTCTATCCCATTGATTATTAACTGACCGTGTCCACTCGTTTGGTGCAGCTGACAAACGATAATGTATAATAGTAGTGCATGGCGGGTAACTACACCGTTGCATCCGGGTTGTGCGGCTGCTACGACTCGTCCTTGATGTCGCACCGTGGCACACAGAGATTCCCCAAAAAATAATTCGGAAACGACTCAAACAAACGGCATAAAGGAATCCGGCCTCTTTTTTTTTTTGCTGGCACCTTTTCATTAGCGGACGGAAATGTCTGCTCTGATTAATAGCTGTTTCCTGAATGCACACACGTTAAATTCGATCTCCTTTTGCACAGTTTTTTTGGGGACATCAAAGTGGACTCGTCCTGGGCTGTGTCTTGAAAGGGAGGAAAAATCAGCTCTGCAAATATTAGCTTCCGCAGGCATGTAGGTTACGCACTGATGATAAAAAGAGGAGAGGCGCAATGAAGTTGCAAAAAAGTGTGTTTTCCTACATTTTTTTGTTGTTGTTATTACTATGTATTTTTTCGCATGCAAGGTTGTCTCGTTCCTCTTCCTTTTGCGGAGATTAAATTCTGCGCCTCCTTTTTTTTCTTGTTGTTCCTCCGTATTCCAAGGCGGTCATAAAGCTTCGAAGGCCCTTTCCATACATCCCAGTAGAAGAGGATCACCTTGCGACAAGCAAATCTTGTTGCAGAAGATTTGCCTGGATGCAGTATTTCTTGGTTCCTGCACTGCAATAATTTGAGACCCTTTCTTCTACAACGGGGGGCCATTCCGCCGATCCCTCCAAAACTGGAGCAATATATCTGAACAAAATGCAGTCTACGGCTCTACGCAGATGCACTTTACATTTGCATGTGGCTCGCAAATAGCCATTTTCTTGCCTTTGGTGTTTTTGGGGGGTCACTGTCATTATTGCTAGAATTTCCCCAAAACTTCTTAGACTTCCTGGCCACGTCAACAGCCGTCCTGTTGCCACTTGCAACAATAATTACACCTTGTGCTCGAGTTTCGACCAGCACTAATAACTACATTTGCCACGCACTCCGGGAGCCGCAAGAAATTCCGGGCAAAGCTCCGGACATAATGACTTCCCGCCATTCCTCCTCCCCAATGTCCTGATATCTGCCACGTTACGTGTGAAGCCAACCCCAACCCAGCAAAACTGCAGATAAACTTAATGGGGCATAATTTCCACATCCACTTTCTATGAACTTCTTGTATCCAGACACGCATTTCCATTATCTACATCGCCATGAAAACTCGCTGCTAACTTAAACTGCCAGTATTTTTCCCCCCCGTCCTGTAAATCGCTGGCCGTCCGTCGGTTGAATAGATCTTTTTGGATTTGTCAGAGTGAATAGCAAAAGATGATTGCACTTTCTCCCCGGGTTGTTCTTGGCGTTCTGAAGAGCTGTGTTTCCGAGCCGGCCTCCGTGGCGATGGAAAAAGCAGCAAACAATTGGGCGGACTAATGCAGTCTACCCCCACTTCGGGCAAACTCTTGCCACAAATCCAGCCCCGCTGTGCAGATAAACGTGACAGGAAAACTCAAAATGTATTCGACATGGAGAGAGTTCGTGCTAAAAACGGGACGTCGGAATCAAGCCAGAGAGAGAGAGAGAGAAAGAAATACTGTAGATAAAAATTCTGTAACATTCCGAGAGATAAACTGCGGAAGGTTGTTTTTACAAAACTGAAAGATATTATCATTGTTGGTGAGTTATTTAATTCTGGGAAACACAGCTTAACTTCATGCTAATAAACAAGTCTATCCCTGCATGTTTAACAAGCTGTTATTTCCAGCCCATACACATGTGACAGGCCCGGGTACGTGCTGTACCTGTAGGGGTCAACAATTTCAATTTATTTTCAGCCCAAATATGACATTATTACCTACATGGCTGATAAACGCGATCCAATACAGTATCAAATCAGGCCGATATTAATATAAATTACGGTTAACATTATCAACAACCGATTCTGGGATCAATCTAAATTAACCCGGGTGTGCTTCATTTTCAAATATTTTTTTTCTCTCCATGGAAATTACGCCTTTTTGGCCTCGCATTACATGGCTCATGCCCACGATCTTCTTTTTCTCCCCAAGAAAGACGCATTCATCTACTTCTTATTCCAGACTCGTCTCTCGGGTTCTCTTCGTTTTTTTTCTGTTCTGTTCTTTTTATGACTTTTTTTTCTCTCTCTCCCACCAGACTTTACTGTCGTTTCATTTCGTTCGGGACCCGGAATGATACGGGGCTCAAATGGACCCTCACAAAAGAAGGGGGGGTCCGGATGAAGAAAAAAAAATCCGGGCAGGGCTTTTGCGATGAGGCGCTGGGCTCGCCTTCATAACATGGGGCTGGACCTCTGCTATTTTATGGCTAGGAATCTGGCCTGTAGTAAAATTTCGGGCTGTATACTACGTGTCGGAGATGATGTGTAAAGATGCATCTCCCACCCCCCATGTCGTTTTGTATGCGACAAACGTCGAAGGGACAATCAAGGTTTAGTGGCATTCAATAGCACCTTTTTGGTTCAGAATTGCTCGATATTCTTTCAGTGCAGTTGACATAATGCGAAAGTGGCTGGAAGGGGTAAGTTGTTTACATTTTATGAGATCGGGGGCAATATTTGCTATTTTGAAAAATCTGCGGAGCGCTTCTCTAATAGAGGAGAGAAAATGGCGGAGGTTTTTGGCTCAGGGGCATAGCCTTGGATAAGAAGAGAAAAAAAACGTGGGCGAACTTGCAGTTTCCGTTTTCGCAAATTGCGACGGGTGCAAGGAGGACTCCCTTTTAGCTTGGTTTCCATATTATTATAAACTTGCTCGCGGCCACGGGCAAAAACCCGTCGCTAGTCCTGAGAATCCGTACCTGGAATTAAGCCAAAATAGGGCGACCTAAATATATATACGGTATTATTTAAAAAAAAGCCTTCCCTAAGGAAATCCCTGCGCAAGTTTACAATTACAGTGCTCCACCTATTATTTTTACTAATTTTGTTTCCGCCCGACATTTAGCATAATCGCTTAAGCTGCTGCATGAGATATTAAGGTGAAAATAATAATTAAAGAGGTGGCCTGGTTTGTAGGTGATTGTGACGGACTGGAGAAACATGCAAACCTTTCTGCCAATGCCTGCTACCTTTAATCCAACAATGGGGCCATTTCATACTCCCCTGCCCCGCTCAATCTCCAGATATTTGCCGCATGGAAGGGTGCAAACTAATGTTTACATAATGGCCAACCTCAAAACAAATATTTGATGAGCATCGCACCAAAATTGGTCCAGACCTCAATCACCGTTCCTCCCATCAAAGGCGCCTAATTTTATTCTATCTCTATGAAAACGGTCACAGTACGCAACAAAACGTCCCTCCAACATAATCGGTCGATCATGGCCAGGTAAATATAACCGACTGATTATATGTTTTTTTACGAGCGCAACCGAGTGCGCACCACAGTTCGCTCAGGTTACACGGTTGGCATTATCAATGATATCTGATAAGCTGTATACAGTGAGCGTATATTGGAGGGGAACAAATATTGGTCGACGTTTGAGACGTTGCCAAAGCTGTAAACGGAACCTCAGAGACTACATGTGTGAATTATTTGTTTCGGCCTCTTATCTGGGGAGTAACTCTGGCAACGCTGCCATAACAATAGAGCTGCGTGAGTGTGGGTGCGCACTGGAAAATATTCATCTACACTAAACTGTAACCAGCTGTTTACCTGCCTGTTGCCATCGGATATTCTCATGGGAATGGCCGGCCCCTTTCCTCTCTCATTATGGCGAGTCTATATGCCGAAGACGAAGCTCGGCGGATCCGCACAAAATTCTTCCTCGCCCTAGATTAACCGCAACTGCTAATCGAAGCAGAGGAATTCCATTAAGGGAGAAGGAGGCTAGGCGGCCTTTTCCTTGCGGCCACACCCTCTTCCCATGCCCCTTTTCCAACCTATTCCCAAAGCGCGTCACCCATTTTTTTTCTCTTTCTTTCTTTTTCAACCCATCCCCCGCCATTTAATGAGAGAAGTGCAGATTAAAACTACAATCAAGGGGAACAGTGTACATTTGCACAATGCCACGTCAGTTTCCTGCCACATTTTTGGTGGAAGGGCAGAGAGAGGGAGAGAGGGAAAAAGGGTCCTACTTGGGGATTCGACTCGCAGAAGCCTGAGTAGGTGCTTGACCTGGATGCAATTGACATTCGAGCCATCCACGCGGCCGCCATTGGCCCGCCATAAAACTTGCAGGAGAACAAGTGAATGCAGAATTGCCCGCCATTCCCTGGGAAAGTATACGCCTTTTGGGGGAGAGCGAGCGCCCCCTCATAGCAAGAAAGAGTATTAGCGTATCCGCGAAGATTCATTTTACTCCAACCAGTAAGAAGTAGTGCCGCCACAAAAATTGCGAAAGGAGGTCAACTATATAATCTGGCTGGATAAACTGAATTGGCTGAATCGGGCCTGTCCATTCATGATGGCTTGAACACAATTGGCGATTATTTTTTTTTCTTAATTTTTATTGACACAAATGGCATAAAAAAATTCAACTTTTCCACAGCCTAAAAGGCATATCCTTACCGCGCAAACCACATATTTTGCGACTCTCACTGAGATTAGCAGTGCTTCTGGAATGTACCGGGGAGAAAAGCGCGTTAGTCTAGTGTAGCGTGCCAAACCTCCCTCCCACCTCCTCCTTCCCCCTTCCTCCCCATCGACAATGACACTTTCCCTCGCTTCCGACAGTACCTGCGAGTAGTCGAATTCTGTTTGCCTCGCCTCACGAGCTGCAATGAAGAGGATTACAGAAGAACCAATTGCTTTTAATCTCCTTCCTTGTACGAATCGAGTGGGGCTGGGGAGGGGGGGGGATAGGGGGGTTGAAGCAGATGACGAACCCCTGGAGACGGGACTAATCTTGGAAACTGCTATGGGTATAGTGTATGAAACCCTCGGTGATATTATAGCTCCCACGGTTTCCCTAAATGGAATCATAATGGACTCCGCATTATTATCCCGGGGAGCTGTCAATAAAAGTTAGCTAAACATCAGTTATTGTGGTGAACCTGTTTTTACTATAATAGACTCCACAATAAATCATGCTATTGGAGCAATTACAGGCTACTGGTAAACTTCTAATTGCCACAATTACGGCATTATGGAGGATGGCACTCCGGATATGAGGCTGTACAACAACATGTTGGGATTCGCCGTATTCATAAATGGATTAAGGATCGGTTTATGCCGATGTGATAACTGGGGTTTAAGTCTGGTTTTAGATTTGGCGCTTAAACTACCGTTAGCACTAAACGGATAGATAAAAAGTCGGAGAAACAGCCAACTTTTAACTGGTCGTTTAAATTACGGTACTGTTTATTGTTAATGGGGAGTATATATTTGAAACTATATGTCTAGTTTATCAATAAACGTTTTTATATATCCGTTTAGTTATGTAAACCGGATTAGCACCATTTTTTAACCAATTTCCGCAGTAATTAATTTCCCATTTTGCTTATTACCCCATAACCTTTTTGGAACGTACAAGAGAATTTAGTTTACTTCAAAATTTTCAACGATCCAGCATCGCACATCATTCACAGCTTTATGCAAAAATGTGCATTTAAAGCCTTATAGAGAGAGGCAAAAACATGAAAGGTGCCGATTCATTTCAGAGCGCAAACAGGACACAAAAAAGGTGCACGTCCTGTACAAATCACGCTGTTTGGCCGTCAATCTTCCATCCGTAAACACTGCCAAGTAGAAATCAATAGATAGAACCAGCCGCCGCATAAACGATTATAGGATCGTGAGCCATACCCGAATTGAAGTCTCCCGTAAAATTGCACGTAGTAGTACAGTACCTCCTAAGTATGAAGAGTACAGTGTTCATGAAAATTCTTGAGAGGTACAGTAGGAGTCTGCTTTCTCTCTTTACCCTAATGAAGTTTCAGTCCTTTTTTTTTTGCAACAGGCAACAAAGCCTGCTGCCTCTTGTGTTTATCTTGCCTCTTCCCGAAGCGAGCAAACAAAAATCCTTCGGCCGTCTTGTTGATGCAGCTACGGGAAATTGAAAAGGAGGGTTTATTTAGCCTTGCAACATACAGAAGACTGGTCATTTTCTGCTTAAAATATATCAAGTGCACTGTTAGATCGGTTCGCAGCATTATATACTGCACTAATTGAATGCAAGAGGAAATATTGACAGAGCGGAGAACTGTTTTGGTTGGAGTCCTGCTGCTGCTTCCCAGAATTTTTGATGCAAACCGACCCGGATTACGAATCATAATCCGGGCCAATTCTACCCTCCGGTCAAAAACTGGGGGCCTAAAAAAATTCTGAGATTAGTGAACTCACGCATCAATCAACGGCTAGTTGGGCGTATGGTAATTCCATTGTCTATCGCCTGACGGAAGTTGGAAGTAAAAAGGCTGGAAAAAGGGGAGGGTTGACGTCGAAGCCTGCAGCATACTGTCGAACCCGGAGAGCAGCAAAGGGAAATCAGGCATGGACCAATCCGACGGGGCGTCCATTCGTAATCAGGGATTAATAGCGGGGATTACAGCCCTGTAATTCCACCCTTTGAGCAAAGGAGGATGATGCCAATGACTGCCAATTGCCCCTCTCAAGTGACAATTTCTGATTCTCCAGGGGTTGGGAAGGGACACCTTTTCAACCCTTTGCTGAATCCGGTTTTGCATTTGTGCAAAGGGTATATAATAATTACTTACATGTCTGAATAAGACTCGGCGTTTCAATCGTCTTGACATTTGTGATGCTCCTGGTATGTTAATGTCGGTTCATTTGCATGACTTGCATCCAGTATGATTCGGTTACGCATTGCTCAGGCGGCGTGATGGATAATTTATTACGGTGTTTTAGTGCTCGTCCGTGGAGTGTCTTAGGTGCTATTGCTTCGGGGTCATAAATTATTCATTTTGTGTTCAGTACTCAGTGCTCTATATTTAGTAGTGCAGGTAATTTTGTTGTATTCTGGGCCTCAAGAAAGGATAGAAACAAAATAATTGTATTTTCAAAAATTATTCTATTGAACCATCCTGTACGCACGCGAGCAGATTACCTGCATTTACAATCGAATGACAATGCTCTTTTTTTAAAGCAGCCCAATACTGTCCGGCTTCTGGGATAATACATGTAGGTCACGAACTGGCAATTATTCTTCTGGAAGGTAGATCCTATGGCAGTTGCTCGGACCATTGCACCCAATGCTGGTCCAGTTACTCACTCGGACAACGGGATCAACTTGCACGTAATACCCAGTATTTTAAGGTCAAAAGTGGCTTCTTCCTTACAACTATACTGTGCGAACGAATATTGCATATCATTTAGGCCCAATGCAAAATGTAAAGCTGTGCGCGCGGTTTAGTTAAATAATTAACCGCTAATAAGGCGGTGCAGTGATGTCAATCTGTATGCATATTTCCTGCAAACACCGCACTTGACTATTCCACCGGAAAAAAATCCGGCCGCATCACAAGACCCTAAATTATTCATCCTATCGGCACAATGAAGTGTTATAACTATCGTGATAATACAGCAATCACTCCACCTTTACAGCCAAATACGTACGCCCCACTCCACAAAAAATTGTGTGCTGCTAGACTTCTCATGTTTAGTGGCCTCATAATTAATTTGGACACAATAACAAGCTTCCCCATGCCCTCCTCTCCCACAAAATGCATTGCGGGAGTTAATTTGCATAAGTTGATAAGGCGCGCATATTCATGAAGAACAATGTTTTGCCAGTATCACATTCTACTTTAGCGATAATTTCGATATATAAAATATAGCCTATATTTCCGACTGACAAAAATTTGACCAATATAAAAATAAAACTTCCAGTCCCACATGTTGTTTAGAGTTTTGGTAAAATTTGGTAAAATGATATAAGCCAAACTTACGTAAGTCTATCTCTTTGTATGCTAGATGATAGCAATATAGCATACACAAAGAGAGGATAGGCTTACGTAAGTTTGCCTTGTATCATTTTACCAAATTTTACCAAAACCTCAGAGTGCAAAACAACATGTGGCACTGGAAGTTTTATTTAATATTGGTCTAATATTTGTTTGTTATTGGTAAGACACGTCATCAATATGCTAAATGTTATCATGGTATGTTATGTATGGTTATTGCTGGGGAGACGGAGTGGCGCCGCGGTAACGTGCGCGCCCACGGATGTTAAGGTCCCGGGTTCGATCCCAACCCGGGGACACCCCCTTCATCTCGTGCAGAGTTCTGGGGTCGTCTCTGGCTTCGTCTCGGGTGGTATATCCACAGACTAAACCACCCGGGGGAGTTCACAAAATCGACCAAGCACCGTTACTGCACTGCACTTGCACATCCCCTCCTGTCATCCTGCCCGTGGGCCCGGGAGCTTCGAATATGGCACCATGTATACTTCGTCGATTGAAATAAAGGTCCGTGCAAATACCCTCTGGGTGAGCACTAACCCAACAATTATTATTATTATTATTATTGTATGGTTATTGCTAAAATGCCAATCAGTCGGATGTCAACTCAGAAAATTCAGACAAAATTTATAAATATAGAATAAATAAAATCAAGAAATCTATCTGGCATAATTCGCTTTTGCCGTGTTTCTTGAAAATTCGCCTACACCGGACGCAATCTCCTGTCAGACACAGAACGTGCTCTTCTTACCATGAACCTCGATTATTTGAACATTTGAACTGTAGCCTATAATAATTAGGGAAGACCGGGGCACAGTGGACCACTTTTGCACATTTGAATTTTTATATACCTACCTGTTATACCTACACACCCAATATTTTCAGGCATGGTGGAGATAC
>JYFJ02003039.1:0-47034 GCA_000934665.2 Catajapyx aquilonaris | reverse complement strand
CAAAATTTCGTGTGTATTTTGTAGGTTAGGTTAGGTTAGGTTAGTTTTAAATTTTTATTTTTGCCAGACCCTCACAAGGATAGCACTTTATAACGTGTGTGTGTGTGTGTGTGTGTCAAGACTCAAGGCTGGCAGAAACACATGGACCTGTGCCTGTCTTCAGAAGACCAGCACATTCAGCACATTTTATGACGTTTCAATTTTGTGAACTGGCATTTCCTATATACAGAGACTTTTTGGACATTCTGTACAGGTACAGCTTATTCAATTGTTATTTGCTTCTCTTTCACCACATCACTTCAAGATATCCCAGTACGCCCATAACCCTGACCAAGTTTCATAATTGATAACGGTCTCTTTTATGGCTGAAGATTGTGTCTACCAGAATCAGTTAAAAACTAATTGCCCACTTTAATGTGCTTGGCAGGCCAATACAGAATCTTTATGGATTCAGTAAGTGTGACCTAACTTTGATCCCTCCTTAAATTTCTACCTCGTGTCAGCCCCATTCCTACATCATTTTCCCATGGCAATTCATGCCATGTCATCCCCCTTCCCAATTCGACAAGGTAATTTATTTATCCCCCTCGAATTTAAGAAATAAGGTCCAGACAGTAGAAGTGTCGGCAGATTCAGTCGAAAGGGGTGGGGGTGGAGGGCTGCAAAAGAAGGGTGTGTGGATAGGAGGGGGGCTGGGGGGTGGCAACAAGGCCACACAGTAGAGTCCCCAAAATCGATAGTTGAACCCCACAGACTCCCTCCCCCACTCCCCTAATTCTGGCGGTGGGGGCCTGCTATTATGGATCTCCCAACACACACACACACCCTGCTCCTGTTTCCATCAGTGGGTCAGAGTGACCTTGGGTCACAAACATCCGGCCACGAACTTCCTTCCGGAGGCCTCCTAAGCATCCCCAGTGACCAATTCATTTTTATTCTCTCCCCATGCACCGTGTGCCTCTCTATAAAGACACGCGGCAACCCTGCCTCCCAAATGACCATGTGGGGTCAAATGGGGGCGGCTGAGTCACGTGACCACGCAAAAATCTATCCCATGCCCGTCGACGCCCCCCCGCTCGCCGGACTACATTTCTCCCGTCTTCATTACCAATTATTCCTTCGACCCCCTTTGCCCAGCCATTATTACCATTTTCACAAGTTCCAACACAGGTATTGATCTATGAGGGAGGGAGGGAGGGCAGTTCTATTTATACTAGAAGACACTCTATATTTTGACTGGTCCACGCAGCACACATGCTAATTGGGGTCAAGGTTGGCGTGACGGGCCGTGACACTCCCGTTCTGACAAGGTGAGCGACCCAGTCACGCCCCGGTGCTCAATCAGCCGGAGAGCAAATGAGAAAACTACTCAAGGTGCAGCAAGGTCAAGTGCAAGATCACTGTGGGAGAGCCTCTCACGCACTATTTCCAGAGAGAGGATGAACGACCCCCCCTGTACAGTACAGTATCCCATCACGAAGGCATGTGCACACCCAGAGCAGATTTCGCGACAATACTTAAAAAAACAAAACGTCACGTTAGGACGTGAGTCACGCCTTGCACCTTCCAACTCAGCACTTGGGCCAATCTGATATGTCTTTGTGGATGGGTGGGACTGTCCCCATTTCACCACTTGTAGTGGCGAAAAAAACCGCTTAATTATCATACAGTGCGTCATAGTCATCTGCCTGAGAAACTTGCGATAAAAAATTCGCGTAATTTGTTTGCCTTCCATAGACATCGAAAAGCATCCAACTATGCCAGTCTTGTGGGCTTCCATTCCGCAGTGTATCCACTTTATGCCTGAGACAATCCTGACATTCCAGAACTGGGGTACCAGGCACACAAATTCCCCGGCATGTAAATATCAGTGTGAAACATGGCGGAGAGAATCAACAAGACACTTACACATTTTGATATGCCCCAGCTGGGAGATTACCAGCAGTTAGTATCAATTTTACATGTGATTAACATGGCATTGTTCATATGTTATCTGGTCCATACGCAGTTAGCGCATTTGTAAGTAAGTATCCTTGGTTAAGATGAATCCACTGGCACTTGGAAAAAAATAATTCCACTCAACCGATTCAACATCTACAACGTTGAATGCATGGCTTTTGATTTGTTATGACCACTACCTTTTTGTTCTTCAGGTTGCTTCACACATATCAGGTACAATTTTACTTGCAGTAAAACTTCTACAAGTAGAACTTAAGTCGAAGTTCTCTATAAGTCGAAGAAAATGATGAGCTTGGCTGGTCACAATGTAAAAGAACAGCAAATAAACTTCCCCAACTTGAAGTGACGCAGGCAGGGCCTTACGATGAGATATCAATGCATTTTCAGTCTCCCTAAGTCGAAGTTCATGTTGACGAGTACGGAAACTTTTCTCATTTCACAGCTGAAGGGTCGAGAGAAAGGCTCCTTCATGATCTCTGACTACTTGTAATGACTCATGCCATGAGTGAGATCCGATCTAAGAGTAGGCAAATGTCCATAAGTAGGTTTTTTTTTTACAACAAAACAATGAGGAACATTGTAGTGTGATAGTGACAGTTATTTTTAAGTTTTGAATACCTTTCTACACTGGATATAAAGGTTCCTTGTCGACAACAAATTCCAAACTTCTCTCACTCTAATCATCTATAACTCGAAGTTTTTTTCTGGTCCCATGGGGATTCGACTTATAGAAGGTTTACTGTATTTTCATGAAAGATGACCATCACATCTACTGCTGGATTGGCTTCCACCAGACTTTTAGGAATGAACCAGTTTTATATCATGCAGGTCATAGTCCTACTAGACTGCAACATGTGCATGCCATCGCCATCAGAGGTCAACACTATATGCCACAGCAGTGACTCTCAGGTCATTTTGCAATAACTGACAGGTTCCGATTTGCCCACTTCCTGTGATTACAACTTGTAACTTGCTGAAAATTGCATTGCCTAGTCTACATACCAAGCCTGTGACATGCCCTTCCATAATCAACTGCATTCCACTTCCTCTGAATGGATCCCAACCCTGCCAGTGCCCTACAAGTTTGACAACCATCCCAATCAAACATGCACCCAATGTGCTATCAACACCCTACATTCATCTGTAACCACATTCATTGCGGGTGCAATGGCAACTCTCCTGAGAAATGCAACCAGCCCAATCATGAAATGGGTTAATGGACGGCCAAAGTGCCCCCAATGCATGCCATGGCGATAAACCCTCGAGTGTCCGGCTGCCCTGCCGGATGCCACCGACTGTGTGACATTCTCCGACTCCCACGCCCCCCTTCCCCTATACCTTCCCGTCCTAACCCCCTCCACCCACCTGACACCCCATTTTTTTTCGTCCTTCCCTTCTTTTTATTCCTCCATATTCTCTCCATTCATCCTCCTCCGTACCACCTGCCACATCACCTAAACGCACACACGGGACACTCCCAATGGAGCGTGTCACCATCCCGTGACTGGATCCCGCACAATAGGTGGTGTCGATTGTCGTACCTGCAGGTGCTCCTGGAAGCGAATGGGCAGCATCTGCGCCATGGTGCCCTTTCCGCTACCTCGAGTCCAACGGGAGGTGTCTGCCCCGGGGCGGGCTGATCACTGTGCGGTGAACCGTGGGCAGTAGAACCGGCGTGTGCCAACTGACACCGGCGAGTTCCCAAGTGATGACGGGTGTGTGATCCGAACACCGACGAATGAGTGTGTAGAGCGAGAGAGACTGAGGGGCTAGGCTGTCCCTGCCAGAGGAGATCCCCCTCGCAACATGGCGGCTGCCGGCACGACTGCGTGACGAAGGAAAGTCCACCCTCGGCCAACTACCGCCCCCCTGCCGCCCTTCCTACTGCTCCATCCATTGCCCGCCTCCTCACCCTCTCTCCATCCGACGTCTCACCCCGCCCCACAAAAGTATCCACCCGCCAAACCTCCACGTACCAGAAAAGTAGTTCCAGTCACATGTCGGTTGGGGTTTGGTCCACCCAGACGCCATGTTTGATCAGGACATTCCAAGCAACGAAGCTCACGGGATGGATCTAAAATGGCCGCCGCTAATGAGATTCTGGCGTGACTTTGGATCGCCTTTGGACGACGAAAAGGTTGTGTTTCTGCCCACTGGCTGGCCCCCAGCATCATCGTCGACACTAGAGTTTATTGCTGGCATGCTTTCTGACAAGTATTTCGCTTAATAAGGTTTCTAATAGATGTCAAGGTGCAAGTAAACACCTGATAAGAGGAGGTGATAAGAGACCTTGTTGCATTCCAGCAGTTCCCAACATGAGACCCTTGGCTGCAAAAGGACTGCTTCGAGCATGGAGAGTTTCAACAGTGCCGACCCGCTGCCTGGTGTCTCCAAGGGTGTGTGTGGTTGGGAGTGGACCAGCTGGATTTTACACAACACATCAGCTGATCAAGGGTCATACATCCCTCACAGTGGACATCATAGATCAGATGCCAGTCCCGTTTGGTCTGGTCCGGTATGGTATAGCGCCAGACCATCCAGAAGTCAAGAATGTGACAAACACCTTCAGTAGTGTGGCAGAAAATCCGAGGGTCAACTTCATAGGGAACGTGTGTGTTGGGAAAGACATCACGTTTGCAGAGCTGCAGGATGCTTACCATGTCATTGTTTTATCATATGGTGCCTCAGAAGATCAGAAGCTGGGAATGCCAGGGGAGGATCTTCCAAATGTTCTTGCAGCCCGCAGATTTGTTGGGTGGTATAATGGTCTACCTGAAGACAATGACTTGGAGGTTGACCTACAGACTGATACTGCCACAGTGATTGGGCATGGCAATGTTGCACTGGACGTTGCCCGTATTTTGCTGACTCCGGTGGACATTCTCAAAAAGACTGACATAACTGCACGTGCATTGCATGCCTTGTCCGGCAGCAGAGTGAAGCGAGTCATCTTGATTGGGCGACGAGGACCACTGCAGGCTGCCTTTACTATAAAAGAGTTGCGTGAGATGACCAAACTGCCAGGTTGTGGAGCCACCCTGCACAAGTCAGATTTTGAAGGCATTGAACCAGCAATAAAGGAGCTGCCTCGACCTCGGAAAAGGCTCACAGAGTTGTTGCTCAAAACGCTGCAGCAGCAGCCACCAAAGGCGTGCCAAAAGTGGTGGGAGCTCAAGTTCTTCCGAAGCCCCCTTGAGATCCAGTCAAAGGATGGGAAGGTGCATGCCATTCAGCTAGGCATCAACCAGTTGCAAGATGACAAGGCTGTGCCTACAGGTGACACTGAACTTCAGGAGTGTGGACTAGTGCTCAGATCGATAGGATATCGGAGCACCAACTTACCTGGGGACCCCCTCCCATTCGATGACAAAAATGGAGTAATTTCAAACTCAAAGGGGCGGGTGACAGGCATACCTGGTGTATACTGCAGTGGATGGGTATCAAGAGGACCAGTTGGGGTTATATTGGCCACGATGGCTGATGGATTCGATGTGGGTAAGACCATTTTGAAGGACTTGGAAGCTGGGAAGGTGTCCATTGAGAAAGAAAAAAGTGGTGTAGTGCCTGTTATGCAGCAACGAGGAGTTCAAGCCGTATCATTCTCAGACTGGAAAAAAATTGAGAAAGCGGAGCTGGAACTAGGTAAATCAAGTGGAAAGTTAGCTGAAAAAATTATCCATGTGAATGAAATGTTGAGAATCGCAAGAGAGACCTGAATTAAAATACTCTGGATATAAACTGGGGTTTTTATTACATGATCCTCTAGCTTTACACGAGATCAATGTTCATCTTAGAGAACACCACCCACATAAAGAGAGAGGCCCTTGTTCCCATTTTAATCGAACAATCCAAAGCCCAGATCCTCCTCAGACTCCTCGGATTCTTCCTTCTTCTCCTCCTTCTTCTCTTCTGCAAGTGCAAAAATGTTAATTAGTTTCAACTTGTCACACAAAACATTGAAATATTGGGCAGCTGCGATGTCTCAGTCAAAAAATATCATCAACGACAGTTTTTCAGTCGAAAGATGGTGATTGAAAGTTGCATCATCGACGCTTAAAAATTACTCTTGCTTGAAATAGTTTAAAAATCGTACCTTTCTTTTCCTCAGCTGCAGGTGCCGCTGCAGCTGCTGCCGCAACTGGAGCTCCAGCAGAAGGCATGCTGGCCAACTTGCCCATTCCTTAACAAAATACATTGATTACTCTCAACTTATTGTTAGCAGCATCCATAATTTAAACCCTTGACTAGCATACCCTGCTCAATGAGCTCTTCAAGGTTCTTCCCACTGAGTTCACCGATGACCTTCTTCAGCTTCTCTCCATCGGATTCTATCCCTACGGATCCTAGGATCTTCTCAATGTCAGCTTGGCTAGGGTTGTTCTTCCCGCCCAAGACGGCCAAAAGGTAACCGGCCACGTAACGCATTTCTGTAAAGTGACAGATCTTCATTAGTAACTGCCTCCTCAGTTGTTTCCCCAAAAGATGCAGTGCGAAAAGAATCCTAACAAGCTCTAACTTCATCCATAATGAGGTTCTCTTTTCAAGTAATTAATCAAGGTGAATGACATGAGAAACGGGGCTGAAATTCATGCTTAATTCCTTCTTCTCCCATTTGCTGGAAACATGGGCACTGGAACTAAATTGCTCTCTTACCCCGTTTTGCATAAGTGGCTATACATATAGTACGTCATCGTCGAGGGGGGGGGTTGCTGCCTGATGACCAATGACGACGAGAGGGGGAGAGGGGTGTCCATGTTGGGACGAATAAACCAACCAAAAACCAAGGGGGCGGGGGATAGGTTGCCAAATGATGACAAAGTATGATGAGGGGGGTTCAAAAATGTGCCGACGTAATATGTGTATGGCCCCATGGGTACACCCTCAAAAATTTTCACCCATTTTACATCTTCATATAGGAACCGTTGCAGGATCAGTTTTTCAAGTAACTCACAATATATTTTAATGTAGGTTGTTCCTAATCAGTTGAAAATGTGCACCCAGTAGTTTCCCACACTATTCTTTCATTGCAAAAATTGTGCGAATCCAAAACCACATTACTTGTGCCAGATTGCAGGAAAGGTGTGTAATATGACTGCAGCAGACTTAAGTGGCAGAAGACAGGGCTACCATGGCAGTATTGGTACTTCTACACTACTTTGGCAGGCAATGCACCCCACACTGCATCGGGAATGCCGGCCTACAGACGCCGCATGATACACGAACATGCCACCATCGCATCTTGGGTGACTGTACCCACATCCTGGCATAAGTTGGTTGGTTTCAGACTCATTTACAAGAATCTACAAGCAACTCGGGTGTGCACAAGACCAAACTGGCAGCGACTAGGGAGTTGTGTCCCACGTGCAGCCAGGCCTAGCCCCTGTGCACCCACGCTACCTCACAGGAGTCATCCCGCTTTCATTTTCACTATTCCAGCTGACAACCTAATATTTCCCTGATCCCCAGTGCCCAGTGCTCCTTTCCCCAGCCAGCCCGACACTTACTTTAAGTCTCCTTAGACACGAAACGTGTGCCGAAAACCCGACCAGCGGCGTGCTGCTACGTCTCTCTCGTCGCTACTACAACAAGAGGATGCTGCTTGCTGCGGGGCGGAAGTGGGCCGGCTGACAAGGTGCCAGATGCCGAGGGTTTCATCCTCACCTACTTGTTTCTAGTACTGGCCTGTTCAGCATATGATTACCTGGAAAATATGATAGACAACGTGAAATAATACAGCAGGTGATAATTAACACTTGCAGTGTTAAATATTTTACCATTTAAAACCGTCGTTCTATTTGAGCATCTGGCAATGACAAATGACACGGGGTCGCAAAACTGACGGAAGGGGCTAACGTGGCTCCTCCGTCCCTATTGTTTCAGACCCGAATTCAAGCGGAATTTACCCCATACCAGCATTTTCGGAATTTCTAAAATATTCGGAGGGCTCGAGGGCATTAATTGCCCAGAATTAAACGGGTCGGTTGAGGGCAAAGGGTAGGCAGCGCCGCCCTGCGCACGTGGCTTGAACCAGCCGCGCCTCGAGTAAAGATGGCGGACAGGTTGACTCAGCTTCAAGACGCGATAAACACTCAGGCAGAGAACCTGTGCAACAGCATCGGGATCCTGCAGCAGTTGGCCACCCCAAGCAAGTTCCCAGGGTTCGACCGGAGCGGGAGCCAAACACCCTCGCAGCAGAACCCGGAGGAGAATAGTGACAGTAAGCATTCATGAAATGATCTGCCTCGATGCAAAGTTGAAGAAATAACACCTCAGCGACGTATTATTTCGACAGATTTTGCCAAGCTGTTCGCCAGCCTGATAGCTCGATGCGCCAAAGACATTGACGTCCTCATCGAGTCCCTTCCCAGCGAGGAGTCGTCCATGGAACTTCAGGTTGTAACTGAGCATGTCGAGAGATGTGATTAGCAGCACATGCAAAATTCTGAAGCCAACAAATATTAAGAACCTATCAGAAATGTGTTAACCCTTTCATTCCTGAATTTTTTGGGCCGTTTCTTCTCTTTTTGAAAAAAATTTGTAGTAGGAGTGATATAATGAAAAACAATGTTCTTCAATATTTATCATTTTTACTCGTGGTGGTCCTTTGGAATGTAAAAATGCCGAAAACATTCCCCTACTGGGTGTTCCAGAAAAAAAATTTAAAGGCAATTAACTTTAAATGCAATTGAATTAATTTAAATTTTTAAAATCACTATAAAATTGTTACGATGGTTGCAAAATAATACTAAAACACTGCACTATGAGAAATTCCTAAGAGTCCAGACTTATGGGACACCCTGTAATTACGCGGCCGGGTGGGGGGTTGTTTACCTTTCAAGGGCGCGAGCAAAATATAACAATCCGACTTTGTGGGTGCTGAGTCACCATCCACTAGATGCCACAAGAAGTTTGACCCACAAAGTTTGCCTTCTGCATGCGAACGCTTTGCCGCCAGATTAATTGTTGCCATATGGCTACAGTGGGAATGAAAGGGTTAAAAGCATTTCCATATTTTTAACGATGATTTGGCCATTGTGTAGAAAAACAGCAAATGACATCCATTCATGAAAACTGACAAACACCATTCCCAAAACTTATTTTACACACTATTTCCCAGCTGCAGAGTTTACGGAGACTGGAGCAGGACAATCAGGATGCAGCCCAACGCTTGGAAGAAGTGGTCGCTCGGGGAGAATCAGTGTTGGAGCAGATACAGAGTGCACTGCATGACATAGCCCAGAACCAATTAGACATGCAGCGGTTACAGGAGCACCTTGTGGAAGACCAAGCACCTTCGTGATGGGGGGATGACATGGACCTAATATTGTGATTTGTGAATATGACTATACCATCAATAAGATAAATGACAATTCCACTTTTACAAAATGGTCTTCCAATAATTTTACTTTACAGTTCACAGGAGGATGTCAGCAGATATACAAGTTCATTTAACCCTTCCACACAATCACACACACACTCACATCCTTCCTTCGAATTTGATGCACTTGCTAAATGCGTGCTTGCGCTCAACAAGGGGGGAAAACATTGTTGAGACAACTTGGGGGGAGAAAAAAAATACAACACATTAGAAAAACACAGGCGACACCCAGTCTACCTTAATAATAATATTTTGTATTGATGCACCATATATTTTTTTTTTCATGCAGCCTTATTTGACTTGGTGCTGAATTCTGATCGGCACATTGTTTTAAAAATGCTTCAAATGTGTTCACACAAACACACAGAAACCCAGTACAAATCAATTGAACAAAACAATTGTCCATTCTGTTCCTCTCGGGTCTTGCACAAGCCTGCAGATGGGGAGCAGAAACTGTTGTCCATGACTGTAAAACGCAGCTTGAAAAACTGTCCACAGTGCCACTGTTGGCAAGAGTTCAGTTGAGTGTCCCCCTGCACTGCGGAGCTCCACACAAACAAGGGATCTTTTCGTCTTCTATTGGGAACTTGTAGTCATACGTGATCTCTTCGTTCACATTGATCTGCTGCTTCGAATATATCACAATCTTCTTCTGGCTCTCAATTGTGATTATCTTCGCATAGCAGTTGGGCTGTAAAGATGAGATTGTGTCAGCAGCAATGAAATCATCACATTTTCAGGTTTGTCGTCATGATTTTTATAGTAATCAGGGAAGAAAAGGGAGATGCCACTTGAATATTGATTGACCAAACTTCACTGATGTGCCGAGTGTCGTAATGTTTGCAACGGAAATATTTCAGGCATAGAAATCAGTATTAAGAGCATTTTGTCAAGTACCAACAAGTCCATGAATGCAACTTACATTGCAACTGTGGTTGATAAACCTAGCAAGATTCCCACATCTGGTGGCATCAATGATGGTTTCCAGATCTATCCGGAACAGGTACGAGCTGCCAATACCAACAGCCTCGTAGTGCCTCTCCCTGATGTCTGCCACGGAGGGCCGCACCATTTGCCCCACATACTCAATGACCATCTCATCTGCCGCAATGGGTTCCATTGCAAACAGGCCCCAGTCGTGAATAGGAGACTTGGCAAATTTCAGCTGCTTATTACGGAACTGGAAAGCAGAAAGCAAATTATTGCATGTTATTGTCTTCATGCACTGCAATAACCATAAAATTATAGTGATCTAGTCACACACAAAATTCAGTGCATTAAAAAAAGGGCAATCTTTAGGATTACCTTGAGCTGGTTGAACTTGAGCAGGTCTGAGTCAATCTCATCCCCAAAGGCAGCAAGCAGTCTCCTCTGGTTGGATCTTGCTTCCCTGGATAGGGCCTGCATTTTCACTGCCTTCCCACTTCTCTCAATTGGATGATCTAGGAAGGTGGATGAGGAGGATGTCAGCTCCAATGTTTGGGCGTAGTGGTGCTTGTGCCTGGCCTTCTCCCGAAGGTCAATCTTGTAGTAGCCCTCCGTTCGGGCACACCCTGTCACATGCAGGCGAAGGTCCTCACCACCCCTGCGCTTCTTGCGAGGAGGGTTTGGAATGTCTGTCAGTGAACAAGCAGTCAAGGAGGCAAAATCATGTCCAACATGAGAGATGGCTGAGAAACTTGATATCTCAGATGTAAATACCCAACCCATTACTTCACTACATGTAGCGAAAAGGTGGTCTTCACAACAGCAACTCTGGCAGATTAAGTTTTCCATGCATTAATAATGAAACAACAAGCAGCTAGAAACTCCTCATTTATGAGTCGCGTCATGCATTTAGTTCATAACATAACCATGGCCAAGTTAAAACTCTACTCCACTCTGAAAAGAAATGTCTTAAGCTCAAAAGGATATATGCATGGTCAACCCAGTGAGTATCGTTCAACCAGTAGCCTTGCCGATCATCTGCCAACATCATCTTGTAACTCTTCTTGAGGAAACCAATGTCCTCTGCATCTATGCCTTTGGTAAGGAACTCATACAGAACGTTCATCTCCTCCACAAGATCTCGCTTCCTGAACTCTGGCTTGGGTGGTGGTTTGACTGGGGACAGTGGCAGGCCCATTATTTTGGTCTGCCTTGGCCTCTTGGGTGCTCTCTTTGGGGCTGGTGGTGGAACAGATGGTGGTGGTGGTTCTGGGGTTGGAACGACTGCAGGCTCCACTTCCTGTGGCACTGCAAGGGATGGCAGTGGAGGTGTCCTTGGCCTGGTGTATCCATGATCATGGTTCCAGGCGGCCACTGGCTGCTCCGGTTTGGGAGCCTCCGAGGGTGGGAGGCAGTAGCAGTGATCCGCAAATAAGGGGCTCATTTGCTCCTCCTCTGGCAGTGGTACTATATCCACCTTTGCAGGTACTAGGGGTGCCATGTCCACCTCCCCATTCATTTTGACACGCTCAGAGGAACCGGCCAGTGCCATCAGGGCCTCGGCAGCCGAGTTCTTCGACTGGTCCTGGCCCCTCCTTTCATCTGGTGATGACAGGCGAGGTTCTTCCAGTGCCATCTGTGCCTTCTCCATGGCAGACACTTCCTCTGTTTTTGATCTGATAGCCTCTGACTCTGTGAGAAGATGGTCAATTTCTGGCTCATCCTCTGATACATTCTCAGATGGGATAGGAGTCACACTACCAGTAGGAGTTATCAGCCTGCAAGTGAAGACAATAATAATATCCCTATCAATAATAATCACAGCAGTAGGGAAGAAGAAAAACAAAAAAACAAAACTGGACTGCTAAAATTGTGTTTTACCATGCCCATGGCAATTTCATCAAGACTGGGAATCACTCCAAAACGAGAAGGACTAGCATTTATAACATTGTCATTGGGACAGCCATCCCTGACAGACGATTAATATTGCAAACTGTTTTTGAACCCCCAATTTATTTTTGACACTACATCATGGTGAAAATTTAAGTAAGGAATTCTTGATTTTTTGTCAAGTGTTTTCAATATTTCATCAGAGCCCATGTCACACTAACTTTAGGATAACATAGTTGTTGCCTGTATGCACAGAGAGTGAGTTTGTATTACATAAAAGAGTAAATGTTCCTAACCCTAACTCTGCTTTTATCCTCTCTCTCTCAAGGTCCCTCTGTTCTCCATCTTCAGCTTCTGAAGAGATATCAGAACTTGAGCTGTCACCATCTGATGACACGTCACTATCAGATCTTGCAGATTCTTCTGAACTCTCATCTGAAATGGAAAATGCATATCACAACTGTTCACATGCAACACACTACCAAACCAATCACCTGAACTGCTGCTTTCGCTGTCTGAACTGTCCTCATCTGATGCCTCCTGAATTCGCGAATATCTCCCCTTTGGTAACTCACTCTGGAAAAGGAACACAATGATATACTTCATTCATTCCAAAACAGGATAACTTTGTATACCCCCATATCAAATTAGGAGGATACAGTTTCAAAGGGCCACAATCTAGTTACAAAATATTGAGAGAGTGCTCAGAAAGTGTCCATATGGTTCCCTAGTACCCTGATAACAATGTCATAATCCAGGGTAAAATGTGGAGAAAAGGGAAGATAATTTCAAACATTGAATATTCATTTCTTCTGCTTAGGGCATTTTTAAAAATGCATACCTTCACCAGCATGCTTTTGAAAGTTATATGATGGTTTAAAAGTACAAATTCAAGCGTTCATTTTTGGGGCAGTGACCCTTTAAATCACTAAAATGGCTCATTGGAGTTAAAAAGCACCGCAACCTGTGATTCAGAATCTGAGGGCTGAACAGTATCTTGCTCTTGATCACTCTCTTCAAATTCTTTCCTGGAGTCTTCTTGGTCATCCAATGGAGGTGGTGAAGGAGGCTTGATCTTTCTCTGTAGAGGAACATGCAGAACAAAAATGTCAGCAGTCACATTTCCTTCCTGGCTTACGCCATAATTAAAGTGACACTAACCCTGAAAGAGGGCATCTTGGGTATGGCAGCACGGAAGCCAAGGCCCATGCCCCCAAAGAGACCTGATGAATCGAGGGGGAATCCTTCCCTATTGCTGTCTATCAGAGTGGAGAGGAGAGATTCCGGTTTTGAGTTAAGCTGTGATGACACTGAAGGGGGAACCAACTTGGAGTCTGGAGCCACAGGTCCAGAATCCGCACTCTGCAACGAAGGTGGGTAGTGAAATTAGGTTCATAAAAATGCCTGTTTTTATCAGTATTAAAACTAGCTTCGATGTCAATGCACCCACTGACAAATAAAAAGGTAAGAGAGGAGCCATCCTGTACTACAGTGTTGTTTCCTTCACTTAGTAAACTCTTAGGGCCGTATTTTCAACGTCCTAGCAAAAGTGGGTGTCCCGGTCACAAGTTGCCGCTGGCACTGCTAGAGGTAGCAGGAATGCGATTTTGACCATCTATCTCGCACCGTACGACCCTCTAGCAAGGGTAAGGCTTGTCCTCCAGTCTTCCTTCCACAGGTGCGGTATTGCCAAGGCATACTGTGACGTTTTGGAGTCACCCAGCCAATGGGGGCCGTGCAGACAAATTTTCAAAATTCCCCATGGTACGAGGCACTGTGAGATCCCTGTGGCCTTCACTCGTTCAGTCTCTCTCTCTCTATGACCATCACCCGGTGCTCCTCTGTCCCGTTCTCCTTCGTTTCCTTTATGACCTTTGCGTCTCCCTCCTCTGCAGTACACTGTACTCCTGATTATCCTAGAGACCTAGATAATTAATGCACCAGTGTTCCCGGAAAACACGGATAACCCGAAAATGGTTCTACATACCTTAAAAATTAGCTATCCAGAGATGTTTAATGAACTACATAGGCTATTGACTGCTGCTTTAAGGAATTTCTAATACAATATACTCCCTATTATCCAGGTGCAGATTATCCGTGTTGCAGATTTTTTTTTTTTTCCAACTGTGCAGTCAGCCAGTGCCTCAAATGCAATGCGCTTTTCAGCTGCAGCAATTAGCCTAGCTCCTCACACAATAAAAACACAGCGTCTTTAGCTGTCGGGCAACCCTAAATAAAGCGTCTCGCCTGTCTTGCATTATCCGGTTCCTATGGAAATGGGCCTTCCCTAGTTCATCCACGGCCAGGACATGAACTACGTCCCCGTGAAATCAGCCATGTTCGTCTAGCTAGCAACTAGTGGCAACCCCCGAGCTGGTTGCAGCGGTCTGGAGGGTGGCTGGAAAGATACCCGTCCGCTTCTTGCTACGCGACGTTACAATGGGAAAGCCAGCAAAAGGGGGGGTTTGACGTCCCACTCTCCTTAATTCCACCCCATCGCTACTTACCAGGATGTTGAAAATGCGGCCCTTAACCAATACACATCTCAAACAAAGTATTACCTTTGCCTGCCTCTGCTGCTCATCCCACCATGATTCAAATGCCTTGAAAGCAGTATTCTCAATCATCTTCTTATTGAAATCCCGCTTCAATATCACCTTCAGTTCATTGATAAGAATGTCCAGCACACCACTGCAATAGCAAATATGATTACACCATTGCATTTCCATAGTATATCAACATGATGACAATGCTGCACTGTACTAACTTGATAGTTGGGGCCTGTGGATCATTACATTCAGGCCTTGGAGCAGCCCCAGGGGCAAATCCTGGGTTCCAGCCTGGATACATGTACTGTCCTGGAGGTGGTGGCATCCCAAAACCCATTGCACCTGGGTACTGTTGATGTGGGGGCCCATACCCATGGCCAGGGGGCATTGGATAACCTGGAGGTGGCCCACCTCCAGGGTACATTCCAGGATGACCCAAATATCCAGGCATCCCAGGTGGTCTCCATGGAGCATAGGGATCATGTGGGTATGCAGGTGTCATGTACGGTGGGCGAGGCATCCCTGGAGGTAGGTATCCATGCGGAGGAGCACCTGGCATGGGGGGATAGTGGTAGGGAAATGGAGCAGGGCCAGCAGGAGGTGCAGCGGATGAGGGCGCAGGTGGTGCAGAGGAAGGTCCAGGAGGATACTGGTAACTGTGGTACTGCGGATCCGGGGGCTGAGAGAGAAGAGTCTCCTCATCTGAGCTCAGGCTGGACAACGACATGCAGTCATCGTCTTTCTGGGTCATGGAGGGTGAGCCATCACAAGGGGAGGCACCACCACTGCCATCTTTGGAGCCCTGTGGTGTACAAATGCCATCGGTTACAACCAGATGCATGATCTTTTGAAGCTTGCTTTGACTTGCATGCTCCCAACTCCAAAAAAAAGTCTACTATGATTCTGTGGCTCTGTGTGTAAGACAAATAATCATCCATTTTGGGAAACATTCTCTCTCATTATCAATAAATTCTATGTTATGCTATGCCGAGTGATCCAAGCATTCGGATCCTTCAGTTATCACAACTTCACGTGAAGTTGTTATTTTTGTGTAGCCTTTAGTGCCCTGATCCAGGTGATATAAGGGGAAGAGTTGGGTACCTGGATTGGGCTGCAAAGTGCTACACAAAAATAACAATTTCAGGTGATATTTGCATTGACTAAAAGGAACCAATGCTTGGAACACACTGCATATGCAGACTAAATGTTCAATCCCTGCTATTCCTGGAGGTTTAGGTCCCTAAAAACCCCATGGATACAGTTACCCATGAATATGGAACCACTGACCTGGTGGAATAAGAGGGATTAAGTTCTAGTGGGATCCTGTTCCCCAAACACTCTGGTGCGAATTCGTGCATAGCTCTTAGTATCATTCCTATGGACCATTTACTGGATGGTGGATGAATTCACATCGAATATCACAGAACAAAGTTCATCTAACACAGACTTTTTCATAGAGGCTCATCACTGACAGCTCGCAATACACGTGAATGAATGCCATTACTAAACCTACAAACAATATTGGCAAATCATGAAAGAGTAATTGTCTTTTTCTGATTAATTATTTCAAGTGTGAAACTTCATACAAAATTCTTCCTAGGCAATGAGAGTGGTGATGAGCAAGGCCAGATAATCTGATAAGATGACAAAAATCGCAATACAGTGCTTGGTTTTTTCTGGAATATTGCTTTTGCCACATTGTCAGTTTAAATGGATTTGGAGCCTGGCTAGATGTTTGTTTGGAGTTGTCAAAAATACAGTCACAAACACCCATAAAAAACAAACCCATCTTTACCCCTGATTCACTACTCTTGTTCTTCCTTCCTTTTCCCTTAGCCTTGGCTGAAGTCCCTGAGACCTCTGCATTCTTCCTCTCCAAGTCCTGCTTTGAGGTGACAAGGCTCTTAAGGGCACTCTCGACACTCTCCAAAATAAAACCTGTAGTTTCCCTCTGTTCCCTCTCCCGTGCCTGCTGGGCTTTCTCAATACCCAGCTGGAACCACTTCAGGTACTGCTCTTCAGACAGGAACGGCGATGGAGGAGTTGACAGTGGCTGTGGCTCTGGTGTATCCTGAAGCCATTCTGGTGGGGGAGGAGGGGGAGGGGGCTCATCTGCATCATCTGATGGCTCTGGTGGTGGAGGCGGGAGAGGAGGGGCCACTTCTCCATCAGATGGAGGGGGTGGGGGTTCGGAATCATCACTGTCTTCGCTGGACTGCTTATTTTCAGCTCTCTTCTTCCGCCGTCGTCTCCGTCGCCCACCACGCTCCTCCTTGCCATCATCTGAGTCACTGCTTAGGTTGAGTTGCAGGAATGGTGGGGTAAGCCCACATGGTGTCTTGCCCTTCAAGAGCAACTTAATGCGAGTGTCCAAATCCATTGTGCTCTCCGCCTCAGGTGGAGGTGCAGCAGGTACTGGCGCTGGAGCTGGTGGAAGTACTGGTGGGGGTGCCGGTGGGGGTGATGCTGGTTTCCTGGCAACTTCGGCATCGCTCTCATGCGGTGAGTATGGTTGCGCACTTGGCTGTTGCCATCCATCCGGCTGCCACGCCACAGGAGGGTCATACATTATACCATCCCACTGCTGGTAACCCCACTGCATCTGTGGTGTATAATTCCCCCTGTATGCTGGGTGAGGAGGTGGAGGGGGTGGGAGGTGAGGGGCATGGTGTGGAGGATAGTGCGGCATGGGGGGTGGAGGAGGCGGGGGAGGGGGAGGGGGAGGAGGAGGTGGGTGGGAAGGGGGAGGCGGTGGAGGTGCTGGGTAATGGTTGTACTCATAGCCGATGGGTGTCGAGTGGGTGGAGTGGTTGTATGATGATGTGCTCATGGTGGAGTAACCCAGGTCAGAAGAGGATGGAGTTGGATAGTCAACTATGGGCAGAGGGGCTGCTGGAGGGTCCACTTCCTCTACCTGGTTTTGGCTTTGAGTCTGGCTCTGAGTCTGGCTCGCTTTTCGCCTATCCACCTTTTCTGGCACAATCACTTCAGGAGCAACCACTGACTCATCCTCACTACTCTCAATGGGCTCCACGTCACCTTTTTTATCCTCAACCTTCTTCTCCTCTGTGACCTCGGCAAACCTCTTCCGGCACTGCTCTCCAAAAGCATCCTTGAAGACGTGCAGAACTTTCCCCATAACCGAGGTCTTGTTGAGCCGCTCCACACACAGCGTGGCTGCAGCAACACTCTCAAAGACCACTCGTCCTAGACCCAAGTGCTTGTTAGTGCTTGGGTGGTAGTATATGTAGAGTTCCTCCACCACCCCAAACTTGCGCACCAAGTCCATCAAAAAGGCCTTGTCAATGTTGTCATTCACATTGTAAATAGTCACTTCAACAGGTGGAGGGACACCAACATAGTTTGAGTCAATCTTGAACCTGAAACCAGAGATATCTGTTTGAAAGCGGACCACTGCATGACAGTTACCAGTGACTAATGTCACTTCTAAAACTATTTTAAATCCTCTTTGCCCTCCCATTATTGCGCTAATTTCAGTCCCTAATTTTGCATTGCATTAAATTATGTAATTCACTTCGCATCACATATGGATTGGTATGAAACAAAGCCACTAATGAATTAAAATGGTCCCCTCACCTGGGGATGGGGATGTCCAATGTCTCAAGACGGGTCCATATGCGGGTAAGTGCTGACCGTGGGTCACGTATGTGCACTGGGGGGTAGGTTGGGTCATCTGTCACATGCCCATCAAATCTGTACAGCTTCGAGGCACCTTTTACTAAAAATGGATCAACCACGAGCTTGTAGTTGCGCAGCTTGTGGTGGTGGTGGTGGGAGGAGGAGGAGGACGCGGAGGAGGAGGAGGAGGGAGGGTCCACCCCAGGTACTCCCACCCCACCCCCTCCCCCACCACCACTGCTGCTCATGCCTCCCCCACTGCTTCCACGGTGAGATGAGGAGGTAGAGGAGGTTGGCGTGTGAGGATCCCTGTGGAGGCGGCTGCTGAGGTGAGGTGTCTGAGGATCCATCATTCCGTTCATTACAGCACTGAAACAAGAAAATCATCAGTTTCCAATGAACACACACACACATCATTCACTAAAAACATTGGTCATCTTAAAAGACGAACCATTGATCCATCTCCTAAGAGGTCTCTGAGAACCTCATGTTTTCCTTCCATGACAAAAGGTTAGGCTGCAACTGCCTTGCACTTAAATTTGTCAAAATACATCAGTATTTCAACTTTCAATTAAAGTATCATATTACATGTGTCATAATGGTATGGCAGCTGTACTCAAAAGAAATAATATATTTAAAAAATTCTGCCTTTAATAATAAGCAACCAATTGTCACACAACTTCCTGCAAAACCATTTTATACGAAAAAGCCAAACACATTTGTCACAGAATGCCACTGCAGCTGCACTGCAGTGTCCAAATGCTGAAAATCTACATTCAATCCCATATAAAAAATAAGCTTATGTCCTCCCTTCCCAACCCTGTCATCTAGTGATGATAGTATCATCAGTGCCTACTAGCACTAGTATCATCCATCACTACAAGGGGCTACTGCCACTTTCCACTTACTTCTTTGCATCACAACAATGGCAATTAACAGGCTCAGCATAACATTTTAACAGGTTGTAAGGGACAATGTGCAACGTGCCCCTCATTGTCCTGCCAGGCACCATTGCCCCACGCTTAGGCCTAGCTCACACAGTACCAGGCAAGCGCACAGGATGCCAATGTAAATGCAACAGCTGCATTTTTGCAGCACCTTTAAGTTACGGAAATGGTTATACATCTGAATTATTGTTGATCAGTATGTCAAATATCGCTTCTGCATGGCAATGCATATGTCACTTAACCATGACATAACATGGTTTATCTTCACAGCTAATTTTTTGCAAAACTTTGATGGCAGCCTGCACTACATCATTGTTAGTACATGTTCCCATCAGAGCCGTTAGCTGAATGTTAGTGTAGTGCAAAGCTGGACATTAAAATTGTGTCCAACCTGCACTTGCCACTGCCGTCAATCCTTTAAAATATGCCTTACGCAGCTGACCGCAACATTTTGCAGTGAAAATCAAAAACCCTACATGAGCAACTCCTGTACCACAACCATTTCTTGCGTATATACATTACCCAACGCACGTCTCTCGTGGCTTAATGTGCATGAATAGAGCGGGATGACAGTGCCCATTCCGCTCTGTACCTTTCGGCCATGTGGGAGGTGACCAATCCCCCTGTATACCTGTTCGGATCGGGCTGGAAGGCCAGGTGCTCGCCGAAACGTGAGCAGTGGTGTTGTGGTGGCTGGGCCTCCTCCTCTCTCCCCGTCCAGTCCGCCCCGTGGGGTTGTGGCTCTGCATATCCCGTCCTTCCCTCCGCCCGTCCTGGCCCTGCGCTCTGTCTCCGTCCGGACGCCTCCCCGTGCGTCTCAGCGGGAGCATCGGCAGCATCGAGCCCGACGGCTTCCCGACTCGCCGTCCATTGCTCCTTTTCCAGAAGATCACCCCCCCGCCCCACGCGAGTCACGCCCGCTACTGCCTTCACACCGTAAACAATGCACCTTCGACACACCCCTTAAATCGCGCCCGTGCACCCAACAGGTCTGGAACCATGACCTGAAGCCATCCTCGTGGGTCATAGGTCGCGGTCATCCGGATTCGATTTATAATGCTGGTTTGTGCAGGCTGGAAATTTGATGCCCATTTGACTAGCGAGGTGCGGCCGTGAGAGAGGAGCCGTGATTGGCCGGGCATAACTGGCGGGGACCAATGCCGGAGGGCGTTACGTGCATTGCTAGGTGCTTTGCGGAAGTTCTGAGGGACGAACACTGGAAAAGGCATTTTCGAACCAGTTTGATCGAATGTTCTCGCTGTGGATTTTGCGGTCGGGAGATGGGAAACCGGGCGGGCAGCGGCTTGGCTTGGGCGGAAGAGAGGGACTGGGGACATGATAAAGGCGACGGTCGAAATCATGCATCGTATGACCTCGAGTGATGGGTACTTGCATTTCGATGACCTGGCTCAGGCAGGATTTGGCATAAGGAAGTTTGCAGGGTGTCAGTGGGTACACCTCCCTGGTTACACGGTGTAACGATGTAGCCCAGCTGCAAATAGCTACGGTAATAACATAGCATGATTGACATCAGGTCTGCATTGACCTGCTGCAAAGCAATGATGAAGCAGATGATGCTGTACAAGACTACAACTTATAGGGAATATCTACATGCAGCTACATGTCATTACCAGGACTCTGACTAGTTCGATCCCAGTATGCCTCGTTGCCATGGCCAATATTAGTGGTTGTGTTGCCATGATAAAATGAACATTTTCAGCAATCGTCAAGGAGATTTCAATAAGTAACTCTGGTCAAGAGCTAGTCTGATGACCCCGGGTAAGCTATCCCGGGGGCAATCACCATGGCAACATATGTAAAAGGATAGCAGTAAACAACCAGTTACCCCAGGGGGCAAGCTACCCCGGGTCACCAGACTATATAAAAAAGTCGCGTTTACATGCAAGCGGTTTGATGGGCAATGTTGCAGTGATGTCACCGTCGAGCACTGAGACCAATCGTTTGGGGTGAAAACACATGGTTACCACCATTGTTACTTTCACTCGGCGATGACATCGCTGTAACATCACTCACATGTAAATGCGCTTAATTCCTGGCCTGGTCCTTGTGGCCAAACGGCCACTGCTATCTGTGCCAAGGTCATGCGTAAGATATCTAGGTTTTGTAATGGTACTTAAGAAGAATTACCCTGATTTCTCCAGCTTCTTTTTAAATGGATTATGTAATTCTGACTAATGGAGTAGGCAAGATCTGGATACTAGCACATGCACTGATGTAGGAACAACAACACCATCACGACATCCCTATAAGGATGTAGGAACACCACAAAAATATCTGGTATGTCCATGAAACATCCTGACACCTTTCTGGGACGACAGGAATTATTTGATGACAGGTTTGGATTACTTGGCTAGCATACTTATAGTGGACATGCCCTGCTACAAAAGACATGATGCAGATATTACAAACAGGCTTCTTTATTGGCAAAATTTTACATATTACAAATTGGCACCTTTTTTTGGGTAATGTAAACCCTGGAATTTCCATGCATCTTTGCAGCTTTCGAGATTGGCCAATTATTTACAAATATTTTTATAAGGCACGGACAGTTTGTGACCAGGAAGTACGAGTAGTATAAAATGGTTGCATGGAAATTATTAAGTGTATTTGAACTACAACATGATTGTTCCGAAGTAAGCAATGGCTCAGCAGTACTGCTGAGCAATGCAAAAAAGACTATATTGCCACTGACTGTACGGATGATAGTTCCATATCTTCTGTGTCAATTAGCAGTTAAGACATTCTTGCATTGCACAGCAGAATGCATCTTGGCTGTGTGACTAGAAGTACAGAGTGAATGTTGCAAACTCCAGCATAATGTAGTATCACATATCACAGAAGAAGAAAAAACACCACACTGCTGGAAACTTATTATTGTGCTGTACTTCTCATAGAACTAGTTACATAAAGTATTTGATTATCACAACATGAAACTGCAATGAAGAACAATGGAAATGTGTGAGTTGCCAGATGGGATGAGCCTGGCAGCCCACTGGTGTTGGCAGAAGGAATCACTCCATCTGTCATCACTTATGTTGGCCCTCAATGCCTTAAGCTCCAGCTAGTGACTTAGGAGTATTTTGTTTCCATGCTGTTTTGTTCCATTGCGTGTTAAGGTAATCAAAATCTTTATGTGAAATGGGCATAACTGGAGCTGTCAATCATCATGGCAGATGTGAATACAAAAATATACAGGTATATCCTGACAGTGATGGGACAGCCACCGATATAATAAAGTTGACTCTACAATCTGATGGTGGGGATAATTATGACTACATGACAGTGCATCGTTTAGAGGACGTTACACGTTGAGATGAGTTCCAGTCATCCATGACTGCTTCCCTGCAACTGGAAGAGACCTCCTTTCACAAGAGTGAGCTTCCAAGTGTCAGCACGTCAAAGCAGGTGGAACAAACCCTCACAGGCTTGTTAAGACCAAACTTGAGTATGGGCATGTCCTTGTCTGAGCACTTGTTGCAAAGCAGACGTCCACAGTGGCGACTGAAATGAACACCCAAAAAATAATTTTACTAAGGTTAGTTGAATAGATGCAAATTAGGGAATATGTACACACACAGGCATTCACGATATAAAATCCTACCTAGCCGGAGATTTCCACTTTCATTTGAGTCAATATTCCATCTCTTAGTGTGTCAAAAGTATTACATTCATGACCAGATTTACTATGTGAAGTACTTGCTATATGAAGATGATAAATCTGATTATGGTGCAGTGATTACACAGCTTGCTTGTAACGAAGAGATTAATTTTTGCAAGGAAAAGGGCAATTGTGAGGAAGGCCAGAAGGTATTCGCTTCCNCCCCCCCCCCAAAAAAAAAAAAAAAAAAACTGGCAATTTCCTACTGAACACAAAATCTGACCCTAAGTATAGGTGCTGGCAACTGTGCTACATCCCACACACTGCTCACATTTTTCAGTGCAGGGGTCTACTTGCTGCCTAGGAAGTACATGACTTTTACTTCCAATGAAACAGTGGCCCAGAGTTACACCTCTCTGTAACTGACCCTGGATACAGCGGAAACTGGTCTATCCAGAAAGTTACTTTGGTTCCAGCACAATTTTCAATTGATTTTTGCCACCTATAACAGCATATCAGCATTTTATGTCAATGCATATGTTGTATATGTTGTATTGTAATTTACTCCACATGGCCACTTTAAAAATAACCATGCTTTGTAATGGTGATTGAATCATTTCCTTTACATTATTTAATGATACTGGAGTTCGCTTCAACACAGGGGTATATGTTATGCTTCACAATAGTAACCATGTTGTCCAGTCTGGCAAATACTCACAGGACCATCTGCCTTGGATTTTCCCAACCTAGCTCGCTGAAGAATTATTAATAATACTGTGCCTCCTGCACCTTTGCTATGGACCCCTGCCAAGAATAAATTGAGTTCTACTTTCATTTTAACTGTCTTCATCAAGGTTGATTATTCATAGCTAGCCGGTTAGTTCCTCTCCTTGTCATTAGGTTAATTAGGAAGTCTCACATTCATGTATGCTTATGCTGCTGATTGTTACAAGTTCCAACTGAACCACTATCAACACCTACCATATAATTAAGTGATGAAAACTACAGTAAAACTTCTATAAGTTGAATCTCCATGGGACCGGAAAAAAAACTTCGCATTATACAAGATTCCAGTTAGAGAAGTTTGGCTTTTCATAGCACAGAACTTGATAAGGAAGCCTACCTTTATATCCAGTGACGAAAGGTGTTCAAAACTTAAAAATAACTGTCACTATCACACTTACAATGTTCCTCGTTGATTTGTTGTAAAAAAAAAACACTCCGTTATGGACATTTGCCTACTCTTAGATTCAAGGATTCAATTGTCACAATCGAGTCAAACACTTCTTTCGGTACATCTGGTAGACAGAGATCAGGAAATTGAGCCTTTCTGTACATGTGGCCTACTCTCGACCCTTTGGCTGGGAAATGAGAAAATTTTCCATACTCGCCAACATGAACTTGGACTTAGGGAGACTGAAAATGCATTGATATCACATCGTAAGGCTCTGCCTACACTTCGAGTTATGGAGAACTTCGAGTTATAGAAATTCGAGTTAGGGAAGTTTATTTCCTATTCTTTTACATTGTGACCAACCAAGCGCATCATTTTCTTCGACTTACAGAGAACTTTAACTTAGGGAAGTTCGACTTATAGAAGTTTTACTGTACTTTTAAAATGTACAGTGGATGTTACATTAAAATATAACTCCCGGCACCGAAGCAGCAGTAGCTGAGGGGATTTGGTATCCGGCTGCGAATCGGGAGGTCCAGGGATCGAATCCCCAGGCCGACAACTCTGACCGTGGTTTTCTGTGGTTTCCCACGGTCAACCCAGGTGAATACCGGAGTTGTTTCCTAAATTAGTAGGCCACAGCCGCTTCCTGCCTTTCCTATCCCTGCCCCATACTGGAGGAGGTGCGGCGTTTGTGGGAAGTCTCTGACCCGCATCTAGAGGGTCGTCTTGTCAACCTAGCCCTCTGAGGGACTGCACACGTCCTCCACCATGAGACATTGCACTTGCACCACTGTCCCCCCCTCTATCCCAGCACTGGAGAGTCAGAAAATGGTGGAAAATTCTCCCCCCTACATAGGCCAGAAGGCCTCAAGGGTGTTAATAAAAATAATAAAAATAATAAAAAAATATATAACTCCCGGCATTGCCCAAAAATCTGATCCTACTGAGAGAGATCCTATGAGTCAACTTCCAAATTCAATATATTACTCTGAATATTCCTTTTGGAGTCGCCTATCCTTTTTAAATCCCTTGCAGTATATCAGAACAATCTCAACCCTATCACAATGGAATGGTTTTACTTTACCATAATGATCAAGGCACTCACCAGTGATGCTTCCTGACAGTGATGCCAAATTTGTTCCCACACTCCAAGCACAGATCACCCTCAGCCCACGGTGGCTCTTGGGCTAGGTAGTCCAGAAGCCTAAATACCAACGTGACAGTAAGAGATTGGAAACCAATGCATAGTAAGGATTTTACCTGTAGAGAAGTTGTTTGGTTGGCACCTGGTAGTTGAATATAGTGACACCCTGTTTGTTCATAGTACCCATACATGAACCTGCCTTAACCAGGGCACGGCAGAGGTGACCATTCCCCTTCATATATGCCAGGAGGAGAGCTGAAATTACATTTGGTGGTTGGTATGAAACTGTTGAATACAAACCAAGATTTATTATAATATGAGCTGAAGCTAGAGAATGTGGCTCAATAATGTGAAGCTGTAGAAAGGAAGACAGCTCAGGGTGGTAGTTCTTGTAAATTAGGATTACCTTCTCAGTTATTATTGAACATTTTGCTCTTAGACTTGTTAAAATGTCACGGATTAAAGTAGCCATGATGAGGGTTATATTCACGCTTTCAAAACATGTTTTTTGCATAACTAGTTTCTTCATACCTAGAGATAATCTTTAAACTTCTGTTTTAAAAAAATCACTTTGCTCTCTGCAGCATGTGCACTGCTTAGCAATGAGGCCTTTGGATATGCACACACATACATGCTTCAAGCTAAAAATTATTTGTGTAATCATAATAATGGTCTTACATTCATGAGCACTATTGTTCAAGACAATAGGTGCTCAGTTAGAAATGCATACTTTGTGAAGAGCATCACTACTGAATGCTTAATGTACAAAACAAGGATGCAATCACATAGGTATTTGCATATTATTCTGTTTTGAGTACAGCAAAAATGGTACATGACAATAGAGGAACTTTCCACGAACCCATAAAAACATGGCTTGACATGTCAGTCATGCATCACCCTTGTACTAATGATTGTATACTTGTACAACACATCAGAGCCTTTAAGTCAATAAAAGAAAACAAGAAAGAAACTGGAACAAAAAAACAACCTGTATTTCCATCCAGATCTGGCTTGTTGATGGGGTACTCAGGCATAGACTCAATGAATAGCTCAAAGATGGAACTTGAATTGTCCTTCCCATAGTTGGCCAGCACATGTAGTGGATTATGTCCCTTGAGGTTAACAGCCTCTGCATTGATCTGTGACTCAGTGAGGAGGGTCTTTGTGACAGCCAAGTGTCCCTCTCTCACGGAAAGGTGTAAGGCATTATTCATGTTGGCATCCACTGCATCACAGTCAGCACCATTATCAAGTAATACAGATGCTACTGATGCAGAACCATTTTGAGCAGCGATATGTAGTGCAGTCTGTTTGGTCTGAGGTGTTCGATCATCTATATTGGCTCCAGCAAGGAGAAGGTTGCGCACAAGCATCTCAGACGTTTCCGATGAACGTAGAACAGCCAAGTGCAGGGGAGTGAACTGGTTCTGATCCTGGGTTCGAGACTGGACTGACATGTTCACTGACAGGAGGAACAGGACACTTTCCATGTCACCCTTCTCAATGGCCACATGAAGAAAGTTTCTGCCCTTATTGTCAAACTGGAAAGCATACATAATTGTATTTTGTAGCCAGACAACTCGCCTACCCACTCTAATCTAGCAAGGTTCCTGCAGTTTGGAACTTGCTTTTAGCATTTAGCACCTCATAATGATTAAACAGAGGATTAAACTATACACAATCAATGGCAAAATAAAGTCTCATCAAGTTAAAAGAGCTTGCAAGGTATGTGAGGACATGCCAATGTTAATGGGACAAACCTGCTCTGCACTGGTGGGGTGCTTATGAAGAATGGCCTTTGCAGCCCTGTTATTCTTGTACGTCATGGCAGTAGCAAATTGTGTGAGTCCACTCCTGTCCTTAATAGTCAAGTCCACATTTGGATGCAGCAGCAGGAGAGAGATGAGACCATCGTGCTGATTCTGGATGGCTATGTGCAGTGGCGTCTTACCCTCCACATCCTGTAAATATCGGTATATATAGATATGTTCATCAAAACATCAAGACACACCCGAATACAAGCAAAGGTGACAATTATTTCATTAACTACTATTGGAAAGTGAAAATCCCTCTAATCACAGTCATAGTCCCTCGTTCACTTTCTCCACATAATACAATTTTATGTTCAATATGAGTAAATTCACAGGCTTTATAAATTACAACCTTGGCATTGACAAGTGCACCATGTTCTAGCAGCACCTCAGCAACAGTTGCAAGGCCCCACTGGCAGCAAAGATGTATTGGGGTGGCCTGGTCTCTGGCTTCATCGCCTCCCCTCCCATCTGGACCAAGGCGACGGGGGGAGTTCAGGTCGCAACCACTGTCATGCAATATTATTATATTACAACTAGTTGCTAAGTGTGTGAAGTCAACTGCATGAGCCATTCTCATGAACTGATTAGTGACAACCATTTATGCCACCAGACATAGCTTACCTCTGTATAAGAAAGCAAGCAATTGATTCACTATTATCATCAAGAGCTCGGTGGAGAAGAGTTTGGTAACATCCATCTGGCCCTTCATTCCAGAAGTCAGGGTCTGCACCTGATCGTATCAAGATGGAGGCAATATCTTCGCATCCTGACTCAAGGGCCATCCACACAGGGCAAGAAGCACCATCGTATGTTGGGGCGGAAGTATTAACCCCTTTCCGACATAGGGCTTCCACCACAGAGTCTAATTTATGAGCAATGGCCAGCTCCAAGCAGCTCCTTCCATCCAATGTCCTACAAGAAGTCATTGTGAGCCATGATAATATTGTAGTGTAAAATTTAACATGCTTTCACACCCACCTGGAATTAATATCTGCACCATTGTCAAGCAAGAACAGGGCCCCACCTTCGTTATTTTGTACTATGGCTTCATGCAGCAGGTTGAACCCTTGTGAATTGATAGCACCAACATCTGTTCCAGCCTTGATTAGGTCAGAAGCAATGTCTTGCATCCCTTGCTGCAAACTAAGACCAAGTGGACTCAACTCTAAGGAGTCCTTCAGATTCAGATTCAATTTGATGCCTTCTTTTAATGATTCTGTAATCCCCCAAAAATTATAATGCAATTATTCACATGGTCACAAATTCATGGATAAGGAGATACACTTGCTCAACACTGATGATCGCACAACTACTAATAATGGCTCGCTAAGGTTGGGTTGCTTAAATGATGGTAAACCCTGAACATGTCATTCATCCTCTATGAATAACGTGGGATCAACCACATAATGTGTGGAAAACCAGACGACGATCTGACATCATCGTTTCTTACATTGTTGCTTTTTGTTTCCACTGTTTACTTATATTGTACTGTGATGGTATTTCCATGGAAACCTTGATGACGTAAGATTTCCGTTTCGTTTTCTGCACTGTATTCTAGGTGTACCTTGTTTATGCAACAGTCTTCAATTAATTATTGACACTAGGTGAATGTTATATACCTGCAAAATGGAGCACAGAAAGTATGGTTGAATGATGACTATTTCTAATAGCTACATGTAGAGGTGTCTCTCCATGAACTGCTGCCTTTGTTCTCTCTAAAAGTTCTGCTGCTCTTGGAGGAAGGGTCTGCATATTTGGATCAGCTCCTTTGGACAGGAGAATGGACGCAAGCTGGGAGAGCCCTTTCTCACATGCAACATGAAGTGGAGTTTCTCCCTGCAACAATATGCAGTCAGATTCCCAACTCTATAAACATGCATGCAGTATTCACCTTGGCATTAACGTGATTAGGGTTGGCCCCATGACTGCAGAGAAAAATGGCAGCTTTTTCAAGCTTAGCTCTTGCACTGAGGTGAAGCAGTGAATCTCCAGTTGATGGGCACACCTAACAATATAAAAACTCATATATGCATTGGTTAAAATAATAAAGTGTTTAATGCCATGATAAGCCAGGGGCTTAATTGCAAACATATGGGCTGGCTGCATACAAAGGACAGTTTGTGACCACTGATACTCATACCAGAGCTAGGGTAGTCAGCATGCAAGGAATACTTTACGACAAGTTGCTGAGGGGAGAACTGACTGGGCACAAAATTTGACTTAATAGTCACCCTGCCAGAACAACTTGTCCTTTGTGTGCTGACTGTCTGATTCCACAGATTTAGTCATTGCATAGTTATTGCAAGCTTGTGCACAAATCTAAAATCCATAATGTCAGAAAATGTCTCTCATATACTGCCTAAAATGTACTTACTGCATTTACAGACGATCCAGCCTTAATGAGTTTGTTTGGAAGACTATTTTCATCAAAATAACTGGCTGACTCTAGAGCATACCATAGTGAAGTAAAACCCTGCTTAGTCTTGAGATCTGGACTGAGACTCTTGTTTTCAAGCAAAACTTGAATGACACCTGTGTCACTCTTTTGCTTCACAGCACAATGCAAAGGTGTGTAGCCCTCAACATCTTGTGCATTTGGACTGGCCCCCTTCTCCAGCAATTTCCTTGCTAGTTTGTCAGGGTGTCCTGAGCTAGAATCCAACTTGGCCACAAGATGAAGACATGTCTCCTCAGTCTCTGCAGTCTTACTTGATGCAGAGGCACCATGGTCTAAGAGGAACATGGAGGCAAATTCGTCTCCCTTGCGAATAACCCTGTGCAAAAGCATATCTCCTGAAAGGTCTTTGGCATCAACATCTGCTCTATGGTCCACCAAAGTCTGGGAGATGCTCAATTGGCGTGTCCTGAGGGACAACTCTAGAGGAAGATCACCCTTTGGATCCAGCTCATTCAGCTTGCTGGGAATCTGTAAAAAATGAACATTTTGTAATCCTAAAAATGCAGGCTGCCATTGTTTGTAACTGCGAACATTTTTGCATATGAGTTGTGTATGTAGCCAGTTTCATTTACAGTGAAGTCCGAATAAGTGGTCCATGCAATCATAGCATCAACACAATCTACAAATCCTACGACTTATGTCAGGTATCAAAGACCCGCTATATGCCAAGCATTTCAAAAATCCCTTCCCACTATGTTCCCTGACAGCTGTGCTGTCACAAGAAACTAGATACTATCAATTTGCATTCATACCCTTCGCACATGATAGGCACACCGCCAGATTTGTTTTTCTTACCAGTTTTTAAAAAGCACCTCCCCAATATCTGTGGCAGAGTGCCAATATAACTGTTTATGACAAATAAAATAACCCCCCCCCCCCCCCCCCCAGTTCGAAACCTGCGCCAGCTTAATCTGTTCCCTCCCAGTCCTTTAGATGGCGCAGGGTGTTCCCCAGGCGCAGCCTCCGGTTCCAGCGCCCACCCCCATAAGAAGCACTCCCGTCTCCAGGATCCCACCAGTACGAGACAAGCAGGCAGACAGTACGCGCGTGTGTGCACACGTCATCCTCCTCGTACACACCAGCATGGGACCAATCCTGCACTGACTAGTGCCAAATCGGTCCTGGACATCCCCAAAAACGGTGTCTCCTGATGGTCAGCTGGAAGTGGAAGCGGAGGAGCCACTGGTCCTGCCGACTTTGGGCCCTCGTCTTCATGGCCTTCTCAGTGCACGCAGGTACTGGCTATACACCCACTTCCCAATCGATCTGATCAGGTTCATGTGAAACTGCTGGGCAATGACGCAATACCCGGTGCAATACCCTCATCCCCCGTCTCATTTTTTTTAAACGCAGAGATAACACGCAATCCTCCTCACATGGGATGAGAAGCCCAGCAGACGGAACCGAGATTCTAATCTGCCGCTCCTCCTCCGAGGGACTTTATCAGTATTAGCTGGAAATTCAGCTCTCAGTAAGGCTCAAAGGGCCTCCACATTATTTGATCATAGCAAACTTGCCGGAGGATGTCCCATCAAAATGAGCGGCAAAAATTTCCGGGGTTTCGGGTTATCTATGCAATAGCCTCGCATCACTTCCCGTCCTCATTATCACTATCTGAGCAGGAAGAAGCATCCTGAGGGATATGGGGCACTACAAAAATATAGTTGACGCTGACCTGCCGAATAACTCGCGGAGCCGGAAAATAGGGCTCTCATGGGGTTAATCCGGGTGTGTCGGAAGTCCTGCACAAGTAAAGGGACAATGAGCCTTGGGGACCAGTTGTCCTCCCCGGAATATTCGTAGAGAGGAGGGAGGGCAAAGACGTGAAGGTCGCCATGGGAAAAGTCAATATCGGCAGAGGACAGTGGCGGGGAAGGGGCCAAGGGACCTGGATTTTCGACCCTGATTTGCGAACACATTACCTCAACAAGGCATGGGCGTAACAATATCGAGCAGAGTGAAAAATAGGGCTTTAAAAAGTGACGACTCATTATTCTTGCAGCATCTGCTCTTCGCCAGCTTATCTCACTCAATCGACCCGCTTTCAAATATTCATTCGGGTACGTTAGTTCCGGATCGCCCGACATCAATTTTCCCGAGGCCAAGTACACACATCCACGTTGAAACATGAGCTTGGCTGACTTTCCAGGGCGTGTTGGGACTTGCCTGAGAGCTCGACCTTCTCCAGACCTTCCCTAAATCTAGCAGGGTTCATCAAATAGTCATTCGTCACTCGGGTTCGAAATAAACGTGGGTTAAAACGACGTCACATATTGCATGGGACTCAGTTCCTAATGTACATGAGAGCGATTTGTATAGTCATCCTGCACGCAATGTGTGTGAGAGAGAAAACAACGCGACATAGGTCATACCAGAAAAACAATCGGTACGGAAATGCCCTGGGGCGTGAAGGTCATCAGTAAGGAACTGCCCTGGTTACGTCTCCGCATTCAGACGTGTAATAGTACGCAAGTACACCTTTAAAAAAAAAGTAGCACACACAGAGGAAGGGCAAAAAAGTTTCGGTTACCGTTATGGAAAGGGGTGAAATGTGTGCCCACAATTCCGCTACGATTTCTGCACAATGGATGTATGACCACGAATGGAATCGAAAAGCGCACCGGCTGTTCCATTATTCGATGTCCGGGTAATTAAATGTGCACGGTTGCTGACACTTGAATATTGCAACTTTGTTCCCCCCCAAAAAGTGGCAATTGAAGCTGCAGTTTTCGGAAGCAAGCGAATCGGTTTCGCTTCTGCCCATCTACTCGTTTGTTACGGTTCGCTGACGTTGCACAAGATGTTCTTTGTAATTGATGCTGCTACCCAATTTTCAGCATGTAGTTACAGTAACGTAATTCTGCGAGGCAAATGTACTTGGGGTTGGCTCGATGGGAGGTGAGGGCCCTCTCTAGGGGTATTTCAGATTTACACGAAAGTATTATGTTCCTCCTGGGGACACTCAATATTTACACAGAAGTTCTCAGGTCAGAGGGTGAAATTATGGGAAAATTTTGAGGATTATCCTAATTCTTCCGGTTGTTCCGCTGTGTGTACTTGAATATTTTCCAACTTTCACCATGCGTGTAATCAAGTGCCTGCGCATTGTTGCACGGTATGACAACTAAGTGACACGCCCTTCTGTGGAAAGTATAACAGTTTTATTGTGGTGCATAACTTTCAACCAGATGAGGATATGGCGGTGTTGAGATAACACCATGCATATCGTCATCGCCTTAAATGAAAAACCGTGATTCTGACCACCTTCGGCGCAACATCTGTCAAAATCTCCGCGTCCCCAGCTGTTTTATGCAATTAACATATTCCGGAGCTCAAATCAATACTGTTGGCATGGAATCGTTCGGGAAGAAGTGCTCTCTGACCTCATCGAAGTACCAAAAAAAGTGCTTGTTTACGCATTCACCACGCATTGTCTTGACCGGAACCAGTAGGCCTTATTTTAACAACCTAGACGTGAAGTGATTGCCAGATTCGGACCCTCGAATATTCACGCGATCAATATCTAATTACACGGTCAGGCCCATCATGTCATTTCCGGTTGCAGCTAATTACCACGCACGTTTAGTAATTACCACTGACGGAATATCCGACCAGAATTTCAAATGGCGGGCCCTCCTGTTATGACCAAACAAAAAAAAACACGTCTGCCTATATTTGCATGGCACACGCTTCTTGAATGTACCAGGCAGTATCATTCCTACAGTATGACATAACGTTACTGTGTAAATGATTCAACATAGCCTCGAGCCGGTATGAGACGTCCAATAAGCAGAAGTTCCACGAAGTGTCTTGAAAACATCCACCTGTCAGTCGTACCAAACGGTGCCGAAAACAAAAGTGACGTCAAGGGAAATACCACACTGTCCTTATAATCGTCTCGACGTGCCCTCCCACTTCCTTTCTCCCCTTTAAGTAAATACGGAGATTCATCCTAGTCGTTAACAGCCAAAGAAATATCCTCCAGGAGGTCCCTTTTTTCACCGAAAAAAGTGCCTCATTCATCACGTTTAGGGAGGAATGTCAAGTCAATTCCCGAAATAAATTTAATGACGTCATTATTACTCAAATCCCGGTTGAAATAATATTTAGCGTATCTCTGGGCTAGCCGCTAACGAGTTTCGATCCGAGGTCCCAAATCCTTTTCCATTGGGCTGCTAGTCGCACCGGAAAAACCGGTCCTGAAATAAATCCGTTGCAGGCTGGGCTGGGTTTCATCTCCAGACTCCTTCTCTCTCACACACACAAAAAAAGAGGTTTCGCCGAAATGCGTTTTGTCTACATATGCATTCGGCGTAACTGATCCTTTAAGGTTGACCCCTGTCACCTCTCTCCACCTGCTTCCTCTTCCACCCCCCCTCATCCTTCAGCACTAAAAACTCATCTGCACCATTTTTTGTGTGCCCATTAGTGTGGAGGAACTACAGACACTAACCAGCCACTAGGCATTTCGGTAGGGAGGTTCATGACCCGCCGAAATTTTTTGAGGGGAGGGTCGAATTCGGTATAAAATTGGGGTCAAAAACTAGGTAACAATCCCTTACGACTTGGCACAATGAGAGCAGGAATGAGAGGTGAGGCGAAGAAACGAGTGGGCAGCAACACGTGATGGACGGACTGATTGCTACCCATCGAGCATCAACCTCATGCAACTCTAGTGCCACTCACCTCCTCTTTGAAAAGGGGGGGGGAAAAAAGTATGGGTTTCCGTTCCATAAAAAGGTTTAAAAATGTAACGAGAGGAAGTGAAAACTAGTGTGAAAATGCATTTCAGGATTGGTGTTTCATACGTGTTATTTTGGTGTCAGGCGTGGAGAGCCGGTCATGCTAGGTGGCCTGGTCGTAGGTGCGGAAAGCCAAATTGGTGCAAGTAAAGTAATAATGTAATTGTTTCAACAGGCTGGTCCCTCCGATGTTACCGCTGTGCCCTCAAGCCATCAGGGAAAGTGCCCAACACCACCCGATCGTGCGTCCACTTTGAGCCGGCTTGGCCGTTTGAAGTGGACTGCCCTTTTTCAACCCTGTGCATGAAGAGGACTGTTCAACTAGATATCAGCAATGGAAGTGAGTAATCTCATATGTATGAAAGCTGCAAGGTTGGTGATCCTGTTCTTTATCGACAGACTCGGTCTCAGTGACGGTGCGAGACTGTGCTCCGCAGACCAAGAACTACCAGAGCTACCAGGATGGGAAGTGGAAGCAAGTAAAAGAAGTGGACGACAGTGTGTATGATGAAGGTTGCATGGTGAGCCAGGAGGAGTCTAAGAGCTCGGTAACAGAGTTCTGTTTTTGCAAAGGCAATCTGTGCAACTTGGCCCCAGGTATCAAGCAGATGCCAGGGCTCCGGTTCTGGTTCATGTCACTCCTCCCATTTCTGTGGCGATACCTCAGCAATAATGGCTGATGGAGAACCAAGTCAGCTTGCTAGACAGCATAACATTGTGAAGACAATGAGCGCTAAGGTAGCCCAAAACATGTTTTTCGTGGCACTGAGACATTGCGCATGTGGATGAATTCGTGATTCTGTCTGTGATAACGAAAAATTATTCCTTTTTCTTTATTTGCTACCCTCCTCTTGCACCTAATTTTTACTTCTCACCCAAACTGTGGATCTGTTTTTGTGTATCTGCCAGCTCCATATGGCCAACCGCAAACCAAGCATGTTGCAAGGAGGAAACATTTTTAAACCACTCCCAAATCAACACACAGGCAAGGTCTTTTCATGAGCCACGTTTCTAAGAATGTTTCCCTCCACATGCCTGGCTGCTTCACTTTTCCATAAGTTCTCCATTAACAACGCTAGTAGTGCATATCAAATGAGAATCTAGAGTCAAAAATAATCCATTGCCCATCCCTTTGTGTGACATATCGAAGAAGGAAACAAGCCACATGAATCTGTTACCTCTTCCCCTGCCCGAAAGAGATACCCAAGTCCTTTCATACCTGAACTCTACCATATCTCCCTGTCATTTGTACATTCAGGAATTGCCAATTCCCAAATCTGCCATTCCAAGTAATCAATCACAATGCTTCCCGTCAAGGCCAAACCCATGTTATTTATACTGTTAACATAATATTAGTCGGACTTGTTAATAACTTGGAAATGTGCCGTTGTAAAAAAAAAGTTGCTCGTTTCAAAATAAATTGTTGGTACAGATAAGTTCTTTCATGTGCACAGCAAAAATCTTCCAGTGAGGATTCCTACCTGACTGCTGTGTTCTACCAGGAAGAGGAAAACAACATCTTCTCTTCGTAGACGAATGGCTGCATGAAGAGGATGAGATGTTTTGCTCTTAAACATCTGATACAAAAGCGGGGCTGTCATGTGGGAGAAGTCATCACTGGTAAAGTCATTCTGAAACAGAAAAACAATTTATGATCTGTTAATACTGTCAGTAAATCATCTCATAACATTTTAAATGCCAAATATATCTGGACACTTCTCTTTCAAGGTTAAAACTAGAAATTCCAATTTTATTACTGTCATGTGGTATTGGGAAAATGTTACCCTGTGGTTTTACAAACTAAACTATCACACGTCCTTTAAGCACACTGCAACTGTGTGAGCCAGAGAAGTTATACCACACATCACATTAACGTACCAATTCTTTGGCTCTCATATCCATTCATAAGATATCAGGCAGCAGCATGGACGCTATTCAAGATGAAGCAGCCTGGTGTAATGTTTCTGCCGTAAGGCATGCTCAGTCATTTTCAAGTTAATGTCACACCTTTCTGTGTTGCATTTCTGATGATAAAGCCACATAAATGTTTCATGCCAATCTCACAGCAATCCAACTTGTGCATTTACGTAATGAGGACCCAACTCAGATTTTTATAGGGAAGTTAGTGCTTGAAGGCCAACTTAAAGGAAGCTGCTGCTATCGCAAAATATGTATGGTGCGCCAACCAACATTGATATTGACCCTCAGCATGCTGCGGTGGGTCAATCTTAATGCTGATTGGTGGGCCACACTTGCGTTTTGCTAGTCCAGTAGATGACTTGTTAACAGGCCTTAACTATATTTCCAGTGCGTTGTAGCATGGTAGTGCATTGGCTAAATTCACAGCTTTCCAAGTCAGAAGTCCTATGTTTGATCCTTGGGTCATGCAGAAGACTTTTGTCACGCAGAAAGTGTTTGAGAGGTACTCTTTGTGTTCACATGGATTTATTCAGGGTTTTTCTGCTTCCAAAGAGCCTGACACTGTCCAAAAACCAACTTCACTTCCTGCCCTCTCCTATTCCTGAGATAACTTGCTCTGGCTCCTCCAACGAACCAAACCAAACATTTCCATGCCAAGAGGCCCAATGCCGAAAGATAACATTAGTTATAGCACAGTATTTCTTGCTTTTGTTATCTCGGGATGAAAATGGCTACATTCCCTTCTTACATGGCACGTATAATAATACATCAACAGCATCATACATTCAGGAAGATCGAATGGTGTACTAAAATAAATTCGAGATAAGCTTTACAAACACGTTTTGCATGCTGAAGTACCCTACTGACTGGCAAGTTACAGTAATGAATATGCAATACACCTCAAGGCCAAAATAATCAGATGGTGAATGTGTTTGGGATGTATCTCCATAAAGGCGAAATATTTAAAAATACCAAGCTCACCCTTCATTTGCCACTATCTAATGTTGTAACACACAAATGGGCTCAGCATACAATGAAAATTGCAAGAATTTCAATTTTGTAACAATGTTATATGACAACCAAATTTTTGGAGTTGGATGTTATTGTGAAATTATTAAATGTAGATATCATCTATGGAAATTCAACTCTAAAACCTAACTGCCATTAAGTTAAACAGTGAAACGTGTGTATAGTAGAATCCTGTCTCACAAGAGTTTGCCACAGTAAACAAGTTTCTGCTATACTGGATAACACCACACTAGAAAACAATATCAGGGTACTTAAAATGTCACAGAATTTGTTCTACAAATCCAAATGTATTTTAAATGATGAATCTGTGGCACTTGCTGCCACGCTTCACCCATGAAGGCAAATATTCTCACCTGCACACAGCTCTCACTCTATTTTTGTCCTCACTCTTCATTCAACAGATTTGTGAAATCGCCTTAGTGCAGTATTAATTCCACTATAGAAAGGGTTCATTCTTAACTGAGGGGCCTAAAAATGCTGTCCATTTATGTGATAGACAGGTTCTGCTGTATAGGACAAAGACACGCAAGAAATCTTATTTTGCTGCCTGGGCGAAAAATTATTTCAGCAGTACACAAGTTAGTGTTCATTACATCCTGGGTCAGCTATAGATGGTTCCACTATTAAAATTCATGGACTGTCCAATATTTTTGCCAGAAGGGTCATGGGTTGATCAAAATCCTGGGAATTCCCTTGGTCGTTTCCTATTTATTTTATTTATTAATTAATTTTATTTATTTTACCCCGTGATGTCCCTTATGGGAGCTATAGGGGGGTGGCATACCACCATCAGTTTTCTGTATATTTTTCTCTTCATTCACTGGTGCAAGGAAACAGGGACAATGGGAAAGGATAGGGATTTTTGGGGAGGGAACATGGGTGCAAGGTGCAATGTCGTAGCTAATGGGTCATGTGCTGTTCCCCAGGAGGTTAGGTTGCCGGACACCTCCTTGGTGCCGGTCAGAGACCCTCCTGACACAGGTGAAAGGAACGTTCCCCAGGCGGGGATCGAACCTGGGGCCTTTCACTCAGCAAGCCGTGACGTTACCATCACGGCCACCACACCTCCCCTGGTCGTTTCCTGTAGAGGTGAGTTCTCTCTGGCTTTGTCTTGGGTCATTTCCATGAGACTATGGGTGACTAATGCACACAATGGGGAACTAGCCTTCATTTTGGAAACTACACAATAAATTCGCCCATATTTTTTGAATTTTTTTGGCATATTCCGTTTTAAGAAATCAGCTTCAGTTCCAGAGTAATTAGGGTTTTTTCGAAGGAAAATGGCGACGGCACTGTTTCCCTCGAAAATGTTGACGTCACGCGAAGCGAAATGAACGCAAAAATGATGTTATAGAACGCGCCCCGGCAGGGTCATAAATTTGTTCGTTGTACCGTGGTTGTACGGTTGTACTGTGCTGGACACGGCTGGACATTTTAGCAGTCCAAGTGTTTACTTAGTTGCCAGGTAACGGGTGAGTTTTTACTCTAAGCCGCTCAAACCGCTTCGTGCGTGGCAGTCATGCCAGCAGCTCGGAATTATCTGTCTCCCGAATTAGGTACATAAAGGCCCCCTTTCTCCACCTCGATGGCCTACAGCCGCCTTGCAAATGCTTTCCGTCGTGTCCGCGGTTAATTCAAAGTCAAATCCCTCATATCTCGCAGTCAACCAGGCATTACAGTGTACCCTTTCGATTGGCACCACCCGGCTGCCCCGTTTTTTCCCACCAATTTTGAAGGCACTTTTAAATATGCCGTAATTTATCCAGTAATGTCATTTTGATGCAATAGAGTGATGGAATGTGTGTTTACAGGCATGGGCTAGCTAGTTATTAACAAAAATCCCAAATCCCAGACCAAGGCTAGTTCCCCATTACTGAGACCAAATTACACTTCCAACTGCACCCCTCTCCCAGTCCAGTCCCTGTACCCTGTCAGTTTGATGCCAAACACAAAGATCTGAGTCAAATTATTTCCATTCTTACCATGTTCTATGCTCACAAGAAATATAACCACAGATTTTCCTCCACAAAACACGATTCAAGCACTTTTTAGACCTAGTTCCATCACTGTCCAACACATGCTTGCCCACCCAGCAATTTCAACGATGGCTTTCTGATTGCAGTCCTAGATCTTTGCTTTGTTTTCATGGAGCTTCAGTTTCAAGAATAAAGCTCATGTTCTGTCCTTCCCTAGCATTAATCAATACTTTGGTATCTGATTTGTAACGTGGATACCCTTCTGAATGATTGAAGGTGATAAATTGGGATCAATAGCCATACTTATGTAACCTGACACATTTTGTCTTTTCTTTGCCAGAAGCCCTAGGCATCCATGGGGGATTGGTTCCAAGACCTTCCGTGGATACCAAAATCCACATGCTCAAGTGCATGGTGTATCATATATGCATGTAACCTATGCACATCCTCCTATTCTTTAAATCATCTCTAGATCACTTGTAATACCTAAAACAATGTACATCCTATGCAAATAGTTGTTAGGCCCGTGGATGAGAAGGGCCGACAGAACTTCTAAACAAGATCTCTTCCTGTGGCGATTGTTAACTGCAACCTTTGACAACATTCTTCAGCACAATCAATTTTTTTTACAGTCAAAAGAGCAGCAAACTTACCCAGTGAGCTGAAATCAGCTTTGAGCAATGCTCTTTCAGAGTGTTAGCACCAATTTCTTCTGCAGTAGTGTAAAACTTGATGCAGTTTTTGGCAGTTACATGTGACATGAGTGCCTTTTCACATCTGCAAAGAGAATGGTAATGAGTGAACAGAGCAAATATTTTTGATGCAGTTGCCTTACTTTGTAACCAGTTCCTGAAGTGCAAACTTGTTCGCTGAACGCATAAGCTCCAAAGTGAAACCTTCTCCAGGTGAAAAGTCTACTTGATCCGTGTAAACCCACTTTAGGATAGCCAAACCAACTTCCTTCTCCAGATGACTCCAATCTAAAATGCAGAAACTCATTTAAAGACATACCTGCAGTGGTGCATTATGGAACAGTAAATAACTTGGGTTTCTAATATCTAAATTTAAGACATACAAATTTGGTTGATAACAGTGTAAAATAATACAGGGTGGTCCAACTTTTTTGTCCGAACAGCTATCACGCAGCTATTGACAAATTCGGCCTAAGCTGCTTATGTTGTAGTGCGTTACCTGGCAACCCTGTCCGGCGGGCCAATTCAAACATCAGCCCATGGAGAGCGCTTCCATTGTTGCCACTGTTTACAAATCGAATGAGTGAGTGCGCAGGCAGAAGAGATCCGTCGCTGGGTCATCCGCGTCACTCACTCAATTAGTAAACAGTGGCAACAATGGAAGCAGTCTCCATAGGCTGATGTTTGAATTGGCCCGCCGGCCGGGGTTGCCAGGTAACGCACTACAACATAAGCAGCTTAGGCCGAATTTGTCAATAGCTGTTCGGACAAAAAAGTTGGACCACCCTGTATACTAAATTAAACTGCAGGTGTCAAATGTTACAGAAGCTGCTTGTGTACACTGCCAATTCAATGAACAGACGCACTTTCATTCCACATTTAATGTGTCAAAAGAAACCAACCAATAATTCCATGTTTATTACAAAAATTTAAGTTAAAGTATTGGACCTGTTGAAGATGCTTTTTCTCTGCTTGCTGAAAATGGGGCTTGCAAATATTCCACTTTGCTCTTAGAAATATTCATGTCATAAATTTATTGCAAGCCTCAAAATGTCCAATATTAGATATCTTCTAGATTTTAGTTTGTTTGTGGATTTGTTTGTTTGTGGATTCGCTATAGAAATCCAGGGGAATGCCCCTACACCGCCTTACACTAGCTCATTGGGGGTTACTTTTTTCGAGGAATTTAATGGCGCATGTTTCAGCTTCCGAAAATGAGATTAACTCCCACGACACTCTATACTGCCTCTGCTTGAACCACCATCGACAACAATATAAACAATATAATTATTACTTTGTTTGGGGCCATCTCCATGGAAAAGAATTTCCAGAAGTGCATTCTCGGCAATATCGGGTGTCCGCTTTCTACGTATTTCTCCATCAAATGCCTCCAAAGAAGCGTTACACATTTGGACAATCTCCTGCTGCCAAACGTCAACGAATTAAAAAGCAGCATGAAACAGACAGTCAACGCCAGTCCCGTGTAGAACTTAAAGCAGCCAGACACAAGAAGAGGGTAAGTCAATTTTTGATTGGCATTCATTTAATGGGCAGATTATATAGATAAAAAAAGAATGGGAATCATCGCCCTGTGCAGGGTGACACCCTTCACAGATAATGACAAACTTTGTCTAATTGTTTTCAATTAGCATATAGCCCTATACCCAATGACCAGTTTTAAGGCATATCGAGTGTATGTGGAATACTAATTTTATTAATAAATAAACTTCCTGAAAATAATACAGATATGGATACCCCAACCACTATCACCACAACATACCCGGGCAACGCCAGGTAACCTGCTAGTTTATGCAATATAAACATGTGCAATAAATTAAAACATACCCAAAGTAGTGGTAGAATCCAACTGTGGGACACCCCAGTCATCACTGCGGGCTGCTAGAACGAAGTGGTGAGCATTGACCTTCTGTCCATTCAGCTGAACTTGAAGATCACTGAAACAAAAATTCTGATTACATTCTGGCTGTCATAATCACTTGTGCATATGTTTTGCAGAATGCTAAACTTGGACTTACCCATCACATGTCAATTTGGACATTTTAAGCCACAATAACAATAAAATTATCTCAGTTGCTATTTACGGTGTCAAATTTCTTACATGCGATTTCCAAGCACCCAACACTTCCTGTGCAAAAGTGTACTTCTCACCTGTAAATGGGCTTGTCATAAAGCCCTGCCACGGTCCTGAGCAGCCTGGAGACGAAGCCGTTGTCGTCCACCTCCCCAGTGGTGGCACATGCGATGGTGTACTTCCTCTCCAGGTCGGCATACCTCCCCTGCAGCTTGGTGTACTCCTCCCGCAGCAGGGCCAGGTGGTGCTGCAGCTTCGACACCTCGTCTGATGGAGGGGAAGACAACAACGCATGACATGAAACCTAACCCAGCATCCTCAGCATCCCATCATCATCATCATCATCCACGCCCCCTTTTCTGCCTACGTCCACCTTCCCACGTCCCCAGCCCTCTAACCACGTCCCAACGATAGGTGGTGTGCCCGGCCCAGTACACCGAAGCGGGGGGCACAGGTTTTGAGCCGGGTGAAGGTCTCCCAAGGCAAGAAGAGGATCAGAGGGAAACACCTACCTCCTGATTTGGCGGCCATCTCTGCTCTGTCGTCACTCGATGGCAGGAGAGAAGCACATCGGGCAACATTATCTCACACAGCAGCTAGACGTAGCCTATCTGGAAGGAAGTATTAGCTACACTTTCAACACGATGCTGCGGACATGACAAATGCCTCAATAAAATCCAAACAGTACCGTACATAATTCATTTGTACTTTAAAATGTGGGATGAGCAATTAGGACGTACCTAAAAACCGACATAAAGCAAGTGTAGCAGAAAAAAAAGGTTGCAGGTTCCACCGAGATTTGAACTCGGATCGCTGGATTCAGAGTCCAGAGTGCTAACCATTACACCATGGAACCCCTTGGTATGTCCCCTCCAGATAAAAAGGCACCTCCCTTTTCTCTTCGCCAACAGATACATTGCAAAACGCGCGCGGGTCCAAAGGGTCAAAAATAATTGTCGAATTTATGTGATGGTGTGTCAATTAATTGGCAACGAGACAGAGTTGTTGGAGACGACCAACTGTAGTGGTATGCGAAAGTGGTCAGAGGGCAGACTGCTAGCCTTGTGCCCCAACTAGCAGCAGCGAACAAGCATGAGGCAATCCGTGTTTATCTACAGCTCTTCTTATCTATGTAGTGTAGATAACCGTGTCAACCATTCATAAGTGAAACTATTACACAAAAAACTAATACAAAATAGCAGCTATACCAATGTAGCTGTAGGTGGAGGAGAAGCCATATCACTGCACATTTTTTCCGGTTGTCCTTGCGTGTTTGGTGTATGTATACCGGCGTTTGGCATTGATTTCCTCTTCCAGGCAGCTGCAGAAGGATGTCCAGCTTGAATGGAAAAGTTGCACTGATCACAGGTACGGGTCCAGTGAGGGAATAACATGCAGTGCAAGTAAAATACTACTGTGCCAAACTGGCATTGACAGGTGGTTTTTTAAAAAACATAAGGACTAATTTTAAGAATGTGCTGCAACGGCGCATGAAAGGCTGCCACAACACTGACCAAAATACACAGCACTGTGCATGCTATTGAATTGATTACCACAAGTGTTTCAGGTGCAAGCTCTGGCATAGGTGCTGGGACAGCTGTGCACTTTGCTTCACTGGGCTGTGCCTTGGCTCTGGTGGGGCGCAACCTGGACAACCTAGGGAAAGTGTGTGATACTTGTCACAAGAATGGACTGGACAAAGACAAGGTTTTGCTGGTCCAAGCAGACCTGGGGCAAGAGTCGGAGTGCCAAGAGGCAGTTGACAAAGTTGTGAAGCATTTTGGGCAGATTGATGTGCTGGTAAGGGATTGCAAGCAAGGTAGAGCAATGGAAGTGCATGTGATGCATGGACTTCTTTAAATAAATGGCATTATTATTATTCTGATAATACCTTATTAGTAGTTATCGTAACAAAAACACAAAGTATTCAAAGTCGTTAAAGATTGGAGCTTTAAATATAGTTTTCTCAAAACATCAATTTTGCACACATGTCTTTGACATAAGGGCGACCATATTTTTACATTTACTTGATTTATTTTCTTTCCAATATCTTCGCAGAGAACAGTTCAAGAACTGCTGCTCTAGAGCAAAAAAAGAGGCTAGAACTCAGCTATTCAGTTATGTTCAGGGATGGAAAAAGAACCGCTTCTTTGGGCGGTAAGCGGTTCTTTTTCTATCCCTGCACATGGAAAAAAGAAGCGCTTCTTGGAAGGAAGCGGTACTTTTTCCATCCCTGGTTATGTTGTTTCAGGTCAATTCTGCTGGAGTTTTGGTACCTGGAAGTATCGAGACTCTAAGTGTGGCCGACTTTGATCATCAAATGAACATTAATGTGCGCTCACTCTTTGTGATGACTAAGCTGTGCGTTCCACATCTGATTTCCACCAAAGGAAACGTTGTCAACATATCCAGTGTCACTGGTCTCAGAGCTGTACGTAGGATTTTATTTCAAGGCATGAGAAGACCTACACTAGCCCTCGTACATTTTGTTTACTAGTTCCCAGGAGTGTTGGCATACAACATGAGCAAAGCTGCAGTTGACCAGCTAACTCGCACCATTTCACTTGAACTGGCAGACAAGGGAGTGAGAGCAAATGCCGTCAATCCAGGAGTGATTTCTACTGACATCCACCGCAGGGCTGGAATGGGCCAAGAGCAATACGCCCAATTTCTGGAGCACTCCAAGACAACCCACGCTCTAGGGAGGGTGGGCACACCTGATGAAGTGGCCCAAGCTGTGGCGTTTCTGGCCTCTGATCAAGCAGCCTTCATCACAGGGGTGACTCTCCCTATTGATGGTGGACGAAGCATCATGTGCCCTCGCTAAATACTAATTCTGGTGGCTATACCAAGCGTGTTACCTCTCATGAGTCTTGTGACTAGTATAATTAAGGCATACCTGACAACACCTGTGTGTTTAATCCCAGTATGTAACTGCGTGTATTATGTAGCACACTTTATACAGTTCATGATAATAAAGGTGAAGGTATTATGCATATCAGTTTTATCCACATGGTTTTGCATACATGTCCCTACTCTCCTGAGTATTTTATGGTGATCTCTGCATGATTCCTCCGCGTTCAACAGCGGTAAGAATCCGTTTCGAAAAATGGCGCCATTTTGGACGATGGCATCGAAATTCCTCTGCAAATCCACCTGTTTCGACCGATACCGTATCCGGCCATCCCGTCCATTATTGTAACGTAGGTACCGTACTAAACAGGCTACCAAAGGCCTCCGTACCGCTAACCATGTCCCATGTCGGTACGGCACACACTGACACTCCCCACGAGTCGGGCTTTGTTTATTTCCGCGCATAAATAAACCCGTCGCGTCCATCATTAGGCCTGCGCTCCTTTGCCGAGTGTGACGTTGCATAAAACATGACCTTTTAGCCTTGGTGTTTTTTGCCGCACTTTACGCAACCGGCTGAGACCGGATTATTATCATGAGTATTTCAGTAATGCTGCAATAAATAAGTTGCAAAATTACCCATAGTATTGTGTGTGCACGGCTGATCGCATTACTTCCTGCACTGTCACTGGGGGTTGTGTTTTTATAGGGTATCATCTGTTATCAAGGTAATGATGCTCACAGCTCCATTTTAGTTCCTCTTGACCTGCATCTGATCTGGAAGCTACACAAAAATGGCTCTCTCCAAAGCCATCGTTTTGTTTGCCGAGTACGACAACTTCCTTAGGACCTGGCCCATACTCACTAAAGCTATTACAAGGTGAGTGCTATCTCTCTGCAACAAGTACTGGTAGGACTACTAGAAAAGTATTGTTCAGGACACATGTTATTGCATTACAGCGGCATAACAGCTGGGCTTGGCAACACATTGTACCAAGTGCTGCTCGAACACAAGAAAATTAATTATCGCAGCATTGCAGCTTTCACTACTTACGGGTGAGTTTGTGACTGCGATGTGTACGTACTGATATACATTTGTGTGATTAGCTGAGGTGACTGAGGCTGTTGCAGGTTGGTTTGCACCGGTCCTCTGACTCACTACTTCCTGGTTTTTCTGGACTGGTTGGTCCCACCAAAGTCAAGATATGCAGCTCCAAGGAGGATTTTGCTGGACAGGCTCGTTTTTGGGCCACTGTTCCTACTGTTTACACTTTATGTACTCAACAGACTTGAGGTAATAAGTGTCCTACATTTATTAGAAAGATTTTTTTTTACCCCACTTTGTGATTGTAGGGCAAGAAACATAAGGAAGCCAAAAAGCAGCTCTATCGCACCTACTGGTCCACTCTTAAAATGAATTGGCGTGTATGGACCATCTTCCAATACGTCAACCTCACATACATACCTCGCCATGTAAGGCAATCTATTTGAATATCATCTTCCATGCATCTAACAATATTATTTTTCAGTATCGTGTTCTGTTTGCCAATATCATTTCCCTCGGATGGAACTTGTACCTGGCAGCATCAAAGAAAAGGGCTGCAACAAAGAAGACCGAGAAGCTAGAAAAGCCTGAAAATCCAGAACCTACAGCTGCTGAGGAGACAGTGGCAGAATAATACCATTAATGCTCAATATTTAGATCAAATAGTTATACTTTTTAAAACCCAAGTTCCAAGCTGGGTTGCATATGCACAAGTGTACTGGGTGACTTTACTGTGTGATTTTATTTCCAAGATTGTGGACCAATTATTATTATATTGTTAATTTTATATGGCTGTTGGCTGTTAGTTTATCAATAAAAAGTGGGTTTATACATCTACGTTACAGAAATCATCACTATGCTACAGAAAGGACGGGGAGCTAAGAAACATATGTTCAGTGGGTTCCATGACAAGCAGGAATTTTAATTGCAGGTAGATGCTGACTACAAAGCAACAGTAACATTTTTCCATGAGTTAAACCCAACACACTGAGACATTGAGAAAGTCCAGAAAAAAAATTAATGGAATCAAGGCTGCTACGTAATGATCAAATATGATATGCCAATTTTTTGCAAACCTTTCCGAAGGTTAAGGGGGCCGGATACCAAAGTCTCCCGCCAGTTTTCAGCCCGCTTCGAGCCAAAATTCGGCGTGCCGACTTGTCTTCAACCTGCCCGTACGGGCG
>KZ538796.1:13212-38715 GCA_000934665.2 Catajapyx aquilonaris | reverse complement strand
CCGTCCCCGTCACCTTCTCTTGGTCAGGTATTTTTCCGTTTTTCACCCGACGTGCCCGGGCAGAATTGCACTCCCTTCTCTGCCCAGTACAGGGAGGTCAGGGGAAATGGCCGGTCTGGGGCAAATGGTCGGTCAGGGTTGGGGAGTGGTGGGGGAGGGGGCAGCCAAGGGGAAGGGTCGGAAGGAGTGAACCCGGATCCCGAAAATTGAAAAAAGTCTTATAGCACGGCTCTGTCTGTCTGTCTGTCTGTCTGTCTGATACATGTCCACAGACAGACAGATAGACAGACAGAGCCATTCTATAAGACTTTTTCTCGGAAAAGTCTAAAACACAAAAATTGCCATAGCAACCATTGTTGTCAACAATGAAACATGACCATTTTTTGAAAAGAAACTCGGATTTATAATACAGGCTGTTAATCCTAAGCGTGTCACCAGAAAAGGTGGTAGTAGAGGGCGCAGGTGTGAGCATTTTTGCATAAGGAACTAGGGGAAACGCACCCTCACCGAGTTACGCCCCTTTCAAGTTTGCGGCAGGCAGTGTGCAAGAGGCGTGCGGCACGCGGCGGAGTGACTCGGTGAGGGTGCGTTTCCGACCCCTAGTTCCTTATGCAAAAATGCTCACACCTGCGCCCTCTACCACCTCTTTTTCTGGTGACACGCTTAGGATTAACACCCTTATACTGAGCTCGGTGAAACCGTTCCTTACTAGTAAAATCGAGGGTTTTTCTAGTTTAAATTTAAAGAGAAAAAGAACTAGATTGAAACAGTCCGGTAATTCAATAATACAACGTACTGTTGGTTCAACAATTTATATGTTTGTATAGCTTAGCTCTCGGGCCCCAGAATTTTATACTGGCACATAAATTGTCAGAATAAATATGCACAGCATAACACAACAATGCGAGCAGATGAAAATCAACATGGTAGTGGTAATCATTGGAGTGGCTCGCAGCACATCCAATTTCCCATGGATTTTTCAATGCTCGTGGAGCACTAGGGTTCTCTTCTCCCTCAGCCCCCACAGCTCTTCTCCCCCCTAACTTCCTCCAAACCCCCGGCGAGCTGACGGCTCACTGACTCGGACATGGAAAAGGCCGACGAGGTGAATGCCTACCCTGCCAACTGAATCCTTTTCAACTGCATGTGGGAGAAAGAAAATCCATGTTCGGCTTGCATGCTCCATTTCACGTGGATATGACATGTTATATGAAGTCTTGACAAAGGTTGAAGATTTTTTTGTTGCGTACTTCCAGGTGTCTTGGATACGACGTAAGGATTATCACCTGCTCACAGTGGGACTCACGACCTACAGCAGTGATGAGCGGTTTCAAGCTGTGCATGCCCAGCATTCTGAGGTACGTATTACCAATCGTCATAACGGTCATTCTGATCAAATACCGTTGTAACGGTCATTCTGATCAAAAACTGTTATAACGTTCAATTGTAACCTGTTCAACTAGTACCCAAAACCGCGTTCTGTGAAACGGTCATTCTGATCAAAAACCGTTGTAACGGTCATTCTAATCACAAACCGTTATAACGTTCAATTGTTACCTGTTCAACCAGTACCCAAAACCGCGTTTTGTGAAACGGTCATTCTTATCAAAATCGTTCTAACGGTCATTCAGATCAAAAACAGTTATATCATTCAATTGTTACCTGTTCAACCAGTACCCAAAACCGCGTTCTGTGAAACGGTCATTCTGATCAAAAACCGTTCTAACGGTCATTCTGATCACAGTTCTAACGGTCATTCTGATCACAGTTCTAACGGTCATTCTGATCAAACAGTTCTAACGGTCATTCTGATCAAAACCGTTCTAACGGCCATTCTAATCACAAACCGTTATAACGTTCAACCTGCTACATGTTCAACCAATACCAAAAATCGCGTTCTGGAAGCATACAGCTGCGATTGGACACAAAAATCAGGTCCAATTTCGGTTCTTCCCGATACCAGCTGTTTGTTCCCAGTTATGCTTGTCCACAACCACTTCTGTTCCTCTGAAGGGTATCTGCAATTGGTTAGCCCAGGGCCGTTTGTTTGCGAAGGTCCTATTTACCGACATTTCCTCAGGTCTGAAAGCGACTTGCACCGAGTGTTTGGCCGTAATTGGGCCAGCACTCCGGGCCGAAATGGTTGGGGGTGGTTGGGATTGGGCTGGGGCTCCCAGGTCTCCCTTGGACACCGCTCTCGATGCCGAGGACCACAAATGCTTTGAAGTTCCCGAAGGTGCCCTGGGAATTTAATTTTGGGCGTTCACAAAAGTTGTGGGATGTTATGACTATGCTCATTTTCACTGATTAAGGGTAAATAATATTGAAAGTCTCGTAAACAGTGTTGTCAAGGTTAAAAATGACCGTTATAACGGTTGCGACGGACTCTTAGTGACCAAAAATGACCGTTATGCCGTTTCCGATCAAAATGGCCGCTTCAACGGCCAAACAGGTCCTCCATCTTTGATCAGAAACGGCATAACGGTCATTTTTGGTCACTAACTGTAAGAGTCCGTCGCAACCGTTATAACGGTCACTTTTAACCTTGACAACACTGTTTACGAGACTTTCAATATTATTTACCCTTAATCAGTGAAAATGAGTATAGTCATAACATCCCACAACTTCCCATAACATCATGTTATGAGTAGGGCCTACTCATTCTCGTTGATTAGCGTAAGAGCAAATAATATTAAAAATCGCCCATATAACGTTATAACGTTAAAAATGACCGTTATAGCGATTGGTAGCAATCGAAAATGGCGGTTATAACAGATTTTGATCAGAATGACCCAAGGGGGTAGTCACTTCGGAGAGCCGGTGTACACCCTCACTGGTGAGCCGCAGAGAGCCGGGGACAGCCGCGGAGAGCCGAGCGAAAACTACGTCATATTGACGTCATCAGGACGTCATATCATCAACCCCGCGGGTTGTGACGTAGTTGGCTCTCCTCGGCTCTCTGCGGCTCTCTGAGGCATCGGTGAGCCTGCTGGTGAGCCGCAACTCAAGAGAGCCGGTGTACACTTTTTTGAGGAGTGACTACCCCATTGGAATGACCGTTATAACGGTTTTTCAGCAAAGTGATCGTTATAATAGTTCGTAGCGACCCAAAATGATAGTTATAACCAGCTTTGATCAAAATGGCCGTTTTAACTAGTTTCAACGATTTTTGATCATGGTCGTTAAATTGTTTAAAAAAAATCAAAATGGCTGTTACGGGTCGTTATAAACTGTTATAACCGTCAGGCAGGTCTAAACATAATCAGTCTGGCAAGTAACAAATATTAATTATGAAATACACTATGAATTCCAAGATACGTTTCAACTCCTGCCTTACACCCTTTCCTTCCTCCAATACCGCAGTCTCCTGAATAAATTATCTGTGGTGTTGGGGGACATACGAAGATGAGCATTATGCGCGACTTTGGAGAAGCAGCTTGTGCTAGATAATAGGAAGAAGGGTGGATACAAAGTGAATGACACTGGGGACGAGAAATGAATGAGGGAAGAATGAGGAAGGCGCTATGAAGGTAGGGAGGAAGGAAGAAGGAGGGTGGGAGGTGGGAGAACAAAGAGAAATTGATTGGCATGAAAAGCTCCAGGGCCCAGCAAGGGAGAGAAGGGAAGGAGAATAGGCTTTGCTATTATCGGAATGTGCACAAGGACAGAGGAGTCTTGGGTTTGCGACCCCTGCAAGAAGAAATCTCACGAGAGGAATTTCTGACGACTGTTGTTATGAGAAAGTCGGATCGATGATTTTTGTCTGGGGGAAATGGAGATGTCACACGAGGAAAATGCACCTTGAAATTTCTCAGGCAATGTCATCAAAAAAATATGCTTGCATTCAATATTCATCATATAAAACAGCATTATAACCGTTATAACCGTGTTTTGAGCAAAGTGAGCGTTAAAACTGGTTTTCGCCCAAATGACTGTTATAACCGTGGAGCACGTCTAAACATGATCAGCCTGGCGAGTCACAAATATTAATTTTGAAATACCTGTGAATTCCAAGAGACTTCCCCAAGAGTTGTGCGATATTATGACTATTCATTTTCAATGATTAAGAGTAAATAGTATTTTAAAACGTGTAAATAGCGTTGTAACGGTTATAAAATGACAATTACATCGGTGTGTAGCAACCCAAAATGACCGTTAATGCAGTTTTTGATCAGAATGACCGTTATCACTGTTTTTCATCAAAATGACCGTTATAACCGTCAAGCAGGTCTAAACATGATCAGCCTGCCGAGTCACAAATATTAATTTTTAAATTCACTATGAATTCCAAGAAACTTGCCCAAACGTTGTGCGATATTACCAGACTATTAATTTTCACTTATTAAGGGTAAATATAAATAATACGTAGGCTACTTTAAAACGCGGAAATAGCGTTGTACCCAGGGATGGAAAAAGAACCGCTTCCTTCCAAGAAGCGCTTCTTTTTTCCATGTGCAGGGATGGAAAAAGAACCGCTTCCTCCCAAAGAAGCGGTTCTTTTTCCATCCCTGGTTGTACCGGTTATAAAATGCAGTTACGTCGGTGAGTAGAAACTCAAAATGACCGTTATAACTGTTTTGATCAGAATGACCGTTACAACCGTTTCTGATCAAAATGACCGTTATAACAGGTTCAGGTTTAGAATGTTTAGAAAACAGCAAACAATTGTTAGGAACAATTGAAGGTACAGTTCAATGGTTATCCTAACATAGCAGAACCACACTTGAAGCTTCGAAGAAAAACGGTTTGCCTAACATCCAGGATAATACGATTTCAACCTCCCTTCACCAAAATAATATTACACTATCCTACTAAATTGTGCAGAATATAACTTGGTTAATTGTGTGTGAAGGTGTCGAGGCGTTGTTGTTGTTACACTTTAAATAGTCGCACTGTATTGTTTAGTATGAACAGCAATTTCATTGTGTTTGGGATTGGATCTATTGAGCACAAATATTTGCGCATAGTACATCTGGCTCTGCTGCCAAATATTAAGAGCCAGAATAAATAGTGCATCCGAATTTAAGCTGTCACTATGAACTATGTTCATGTTTAAAAAACTTTATGTGATTGTTAGTAAAATGTCTAGTATTGTCTTTTTGTGTCTATTCTTTGAAGTACCGGTACAGCAAAGTGAAGGAAAAGTTTGAAGCCAAATTTTTTTTGAAAATGCGCACTATTTCCACCAAGCGGATACTTTAAACTGTCATACTGTACAGTATACGAGTATACGAGTAATATACTTTTTTTTGCGAAATAAAAATACTGTACAATATTTCCACACGTATTCATGCTACTAGTCTGCGATCTAATTAAATTGCTGTGCCTGTAAAAAAATAAATCTACGTGTGCATTTCATTTGGTAATACTGTAATAGTATGCAGCGAGTCGAATTTCACAACTTTGTTCACAACGGGTGAAAAATTTGGACACCGAAATTTCACAATATCTGACAGGCTTACTCTCTTTTATTTTACCAAAACTTGATTACTAATTTCAGCTTCATTCTCATGTTACTGTGTGTCAAAATGACAAGTGAACATTACTGTAATTTTTGTAACTCTTCACATAGGTCATAGAAGATCATGGACACCCTTTTATTATTGAAACTATGAGGCACTATTCCTCTCTACGCCACCAAATCAAGATAAAATCAGTATAATCCTCAATGACGAGTCTTGACAGCTGAGATATCACATTTTGAGGTCATCTATACTGTAGAAACTCTGAGAAAAATCTTTCTTTCCAAGACTTCGGTCCGGAATGATGGAAAGACCTTCAAGGGAGATAAAGAGGGCTGTTCCGGATTGGTTATGGTCCCATACTTTCATAGTAATTTATTTTATTGTATCTAATCTGTGGGAGAGCGTAGCATGTTTTGAGATATCCTTCTTTTCTCAACAGAACAGTCTTCTTTTGTTCTGTAGTTTACAACCAAACGTTACTATAAAAGAAATGACTGTTTTCTTATTAGATGCCAACAAAAGTCAAACTTTTCGTTGCCTTCGAAGATTTTTCACTCCCAAGACAATTCAATTCTTCAAGATTTTTACATCATCCACCAAGGGATAGAATTAGCTTACATTTGAGGCCAAGAAAGTTCCGGATTTTTGTAGAAGAATGTTGGAAAAAAGGCAGGAGAAGATTTCAATTGATTCCTTGGCGTGGTAACATGGTAATTCAGCAAGTTGGAAAAAGAAAATGTCCTGGGAAGGTCACCGACCGTTCTCAAGTGTAATGGCATCCTTTCCCTTATCTGAACGAGCTAAGAAAGAAGGGGGGAAAAGGGACTACGATCGAACCTGATTTCGTTCCATCACAGGAACAAAAAAAAGAAGCGGAAAGACATTGAAGAACCATGTGTTTGTGTGTCTGTTGCTCAAACCTTCAGGGTAACATTGGGATTCTATGGGGAAATAGAACGGTACACCAAATTGCATAGTGTTTTTTTGTGCCCCCATTGTGCTGCACATGTACAAAATCACAAAATAAATAATCACAAAAATAACGGTCATCCGATGGTACAAAATTTGTACCTTCAGAATGACCGTTATGACCGTTATTTTGTGATAAACGTAAAATGTAACGGTCATCTTTATGGTACAAAATTTGTACCTTCAGAATGACCGTTATGACCGTTATGTTGCGATAAAAGTGAAACATAACGATCATCCCGATGGTACACATTTTGTACCATTATGACCGTTATTTTTGTGATTATTTATTGTACAATTGTGAAAAATAAATTTTCATATATTTACAGGACTGGACATTACAGGTGAAGTACGTCCAGCCACGTGACGCTGGCATATATGAGTGTCAAGTGTCAACACATCCTCCACAAAGCATCTTCGTCACCCTCAGGGTCGTAGGTAAGTCCCATTTAATTGATTTGTATACAATAAAACCTGGAGAAAAGTGTATAATTCTTTGAAATGCAGTAAAACCTGTCAAGTTGGACACTTCCATATGTTGGACATTTTAAACAAAACTGCTAGTGTGCAACATCGGGATGTGTCCAACATACTAAGGTGTCCAACTTGACAGGTTTTACTGCATTTCAAAAATGCCTAGCGTCCGCTTGCGTCCTTCACATAGGACACTTCACGTGTTCATACAAATATACAAAAAAAAATAATGGTCAGATCCCCATGACATGACAAATCCGTAGTGACTACTTCCTCACACCCAACTTTGAACCGGATCAAGCACATGAAAATCCTGGTCCTATTTCCAGAGGCCCGAGCCGAAATCCTAGGCTCTCCAGACAAGTACGTGAAGAGAGGCAGCGCTCTGAAGCTGACGTGCGTCTTGAGACAAAGCACCGAGCCGCCCCAGTACGTGTTCTGGTATCACAACGAGCGGATGATCAACTACGACAAGACGCGTGGTGTAACGGTCACTAGTGACCGTTATTCAAGCGTGATGGTGATGGGTAATGCGCAGAAGGCCGACTCAGGCAACTATAGCTGCGTACCGTCCAACGCTAACCCGGCTAACATCTTCGTCCACATCCTGAACGGTAAGTCAGGTAGGGAAAACACCTCTAATCCATCCGCCATTTTAAATCAAGGTTTTTGTTGGGCTCGAGGTGATGAATTACGTAACGTTTGCGTTACGTCATTTATGCGAGGTTCTGAGGTGGGCTTGTTTTAATTGGATGTGTAACAGGTTCTAGACACCACCTGGGGACTGAATATTTTAATAGTGCTTGTGAAACAAGGTATTATAAATATTTAGTGTGAATTCGCTGTTCCCCAAAGTTTTCCGTGCATGAAATAATGCTTTGCATGCATGAAGTATGGTGTTTGTGCTACCTGGGTCGAGCTTTATTTTTCCCACGCTCTGTATAATTCTTATTCAATTACTCATGACTGTTACATGACCAGGTGGGTTCAATTTTGACACAATTTGAAACAAAGTTCCAGATGAAATGTTTCAAATGCAGTTAGCTATTATTTCATGGAAAGTTTCAGTTAATGGAAAAATTCAATTTGATAGAAAAGTTTCATTGGATAGAAAATTATCATTTGATGGACAATATAGGCCTATTTAATTTGATGGACAATTTCATTTGATTGGAAATATTTTTTGATGAAAAATGTCATTTAATAGAAAATTTTCATTTGATGGAATTTCATTTTTTGGGGAATTTTCCTTTAGTGGAAAAGTTTCATTTGATAGGAAAATGTCATTCAATGGAAGAATGTAATTTGCTGGAAAATTTTAAGCTAAGGAAAATTTCATTTAATGCAAATTTTAATTTAATGGAAAACTTGCATGGAAAATTTTCTTTTGATGGACAAATTAAATTTAAGGGGAAATTGCATTTAATAGAAAAGTTTCATTTAATGGAAATATTTAATTTAATTGAACATTTAATTTAATTGAACATTTAATTGAATTGAATATTTAATTTAATTGAATGTTTCATTAATTGTAAAATTTAATTGAATATTTAATTTAATTGAATGTTTCATTAATTGTAAAATTTCATTGGATGAAAAATTTCATTGAAAATTTCATGAAAAAAGTACTGCCAAAAAATCAGTCAGTCACAAGAAAGCTACGTTTTCCCTCGAGTTTTTCATAATTTAATATCCTCGTACAGGCATTGTTGAATTTGCTAAGATTTAATCAAGCTAACCCCTAATATTTGTCACTCATTTCTCATTTGAAAGTTAATTACACTGGAATTTACCCATTTCCCCGCATTTGTTCTGTTAGGGAGAACCAACTCGCACCTAATCGTGGGGAGTGCAAAATTCGCCATTATTCGCCTCGAAACAATAATTTTCACTGCGACTAATTTCGAGACGAATCCACCCCCTAGCCTTCCCGCCAAAAAAAGACGACACAAAGGAAAGAGCGTTCCAATAAAGATTGCGGCGCAGAAATGCACAATAGGGCGTCGGATTCTCCTTCCTGAATTCTCCGCATTGTATTCAGTTTCCCACGAGCCACATTCCTTTTTCAAAAGCATCTCTCCTCCTCCTCCTTCCAACCCTCCCCACCCCTTTTACTATCAGTGCCAAGTTGTGGATATCTGTGGTGGCAATAGAAACGAGGCGAAAACTGGCCCTATCCAAACTCTCTTTTCTCCATGATTTATACCCTCATGATGCATTATTTGCACTACACTTGGAGCAACTGTGGACGCAAAAGCGTAACTGCAGCATGCTCTTTCAACGAAATACCCAAAGCGACGGTTCTAATGAGCTTTGCGAGCCTTTTTATATGCACCGAGCCCAGCTACACACTGCAAACAAAAATGTGAGCGTAAGGGATAATTCGCAACAACTGGGCGTGCAGTGTTCTGGGGGGAAAAAAGGAACTGGGATTTTCATGCTCTGGATGGGACGGTTTTGTGGGCAAATTGTTGGAGAATATACACCCAGGTTATTTAGGATCCATTCTGTATGGTAGGTATGGAAAAGTCAGCACAGAATTGCGTCTTGGGTCTGTAATGCACACAACCGCCATCCACCCGTCATGTAACGGTCATATCCGTCATCCAACGGTCATCTAACGGTCATAGCCGTCACCCAACGGTCATCTAATGGCCATATAAGGGCTTCAATCGTGTCAACCGCCACCTACCCGGAATGTAACTGTCACTAACCGTCACCCAACGGTCATCTAAACGGTTCCAGCCGTCTTAACTGTCACTAACCGACATCCAACGGTCATATAATGGCTCCAACCATTTCAACCGCCACCAACTGCCATTCATCCGTCATGTAACGGTCCTAACCGACATCCAACAGTCATCTAATGGTCATGTAACGGTCCCAACCGCCACACAACGGTAATCTAACGGCCATCAAATGACTCCAATCGAGTCAACCGCCACCCAACCGGAATGTAACGGTCCTAACCGTCATCTAATGGTTCTGACCACCTCAACCGCCACTACAACGGTCATATAACGGTCCCAAGAGTCTCAACCGTTACTGACCGTTGGAGGACGGTTAGTTAGGACTGTTAGGACCGTTACATGACAGTTGGGTGTCGGTTTGTGGCGGGTGAGACTCTTGGGGCAGTTAGATGGCCGTTGGGTGACGGTTGGGACCGTTACATTACGGATGGATGGCGGTTGTATGCATAACAGACCCAAGAAGCAATTCTGTGCTGACTTTTTAGAATATTGGTCCGAGATAACCTGGGTGTAGATAACTGGCCACGTTCCTAGAACCGGCCGTAGAATTGCCAAAACTGGTCTTTAAGCCTCAAAATAGTGCAAGCCAAGCCTAAAGTTTCCTCTCCAGCTTTTAGAGTCAGAAGACCAGATGTGGCAGGTTCAACAACCTCGAGGCAGACGAAAAACCCTAGGTGTCAGGCTGACGTGTTGAAACTTGCACTTAGAAGATGAACATCTCTTGCGGCGCTGGCTTCGCATCCTTGGCCGCCTTAATGAAGCCATATCGGGCAGCAACTCGACGGCCTTGTTCGCCCAAATGTCTCACCCCCCCCCCCNNNCCCCCCCCCCATGCTCATCCTCCCTTATAAACTGTCGAGTTCCGTTCGAGAACTTATTCAACCTTGATGAAGAGACTAGCACGTGGGAAAGGGATGTAATATTCACGCTGTTGGAAAGCTCAGACATTCAAGTTTCAAGATGGTATCGATACTGTGGGGGTGGAAATTTTTTTACCGTTGAACCTCGTTTTTCCGTAAGGAATAAGACCTCATTGGTGGATTCTAAAATGCGGGAAGCTCCCTCCCACCCTCTCCCCTTAGGCTGGAAGATGCTTCTATGAATACGAAACATGGCGTTATAGGAATTTACTAGGGAGCTGCCGGTTTGTCTTTCGGCAGACTTCATCGCGCTGTGAAACACGGCCTCAATTATTCATGACATTCTTTGCTACAGAGCGCGGAGGGATTTTCAAATTACTTTGGGGGGGTCTGTTTGCCAATGGGACGAATGGAGATCATCAGCCAGAAAATTTTCTGAAAGTTGAGCAACACAGGGCCGTGTTCGCCATTTATAATCCCAGAGGCCATAGAGCATGATCCTGTCATTTAGAAGCGGTTTTAGTAGAGTGATGGGTGTCTCTGACAACAATGGAAAGATGCAGCTGACGTGTAGGTAGGGGGTCCATGGGGTTTTGGGGGGTAGGGGATGTTTGCCACTCTCCAACGAAGCTCATGAAAGCTTTCCAACCCATCAAGCGCTCTTTCAAAAGAGGCGAAATGGAGAGTGAGTTTTTGGGGATGCGGGGGTAGGGGATGGGGTGGGTTCGGTGCACACACTGGCCACATAGGAGCCAAAGAGCATCCAACACCGGAAGGATGACGCCCCACAGTTGTCAGGTGCAGCTGGGCATGACCTCGGGGTCCACGCCGCGGCCTTTCCATGTGTGAAAACTAGTTGCCGATGGGAAACTCTTCAAAGATCATGGCGAAAACTAATCTGCATCATCCCTGAAAAAAGTTTGGAGGGGCTTTGAAGTTGAGCATTGGATTCTAGTGTCAAAGGGCTGGGAAAGTTAACCGCTGACTCTAGTGGTCAACAACTTTCAGGATGTTATCACAAACTGGAGGTTTTCGCCTTTGTGTATGTCAGGATATAATATATGTTTCAACGTTTGTTAAGCGGCGATGCCAAACAAACACGTGACTAAATATTCATTTAAGATGTTACAGTTACATCCACATCAGAGAGTAGAAGAGAAAAAAATGTAAAACTATATTAAAAGATCATAAGGGATTTCGTAATCGTACATACGAGAATCTACGAAATGATTATTAGTGAAATGGCGAGATCGTTTGTCACACTTATGAATAGATCACATGAACGAGTAAAATTATACCGGTACGAAATGTTCAGAATTTTTATCATAATTTCTACGCATTAAAAATTAATCTTGAGTAAATTGGGAAATTCCATAATGTGGATGGAATATTGATGGAAATGAATAAAAGTCTAAACTTTTAAACTTTTATTCATTTTTAACTGAACCGATTAAAGAGTGTAGGCTAGTATAGGCCTGGGTTACTCATTAACCGTCATCCAACGGTTCCAACAGTCATGTTATACGACATATAAGGGGTACAACCCCCCCCCCCCCCAACAGGATTTACTCTAACAACCGTGGGTCCAACCGTCATTCAACGGTCGTAACGGTTCCAACCGTCATTCAACAGTCATAACGGTTCCAACCGTCTCAACCGTCACTCAGAAAGTCACACTTAGCATTCCACAGCAATTCTGATGCATTCTACGCGTCCGATGCCATCACAAACTAAACCTTCAACATCGCGAACACCCCAGGTGCTCTTGTCACCTTCCAAAAACAATCAACCTGAGCGTGCTCCTAAACCTACTCCACGAAAAAAAACTCCACATCTCGCGACTATCACCACCATAGAAATATTTGATGTCAGAAGTAATTCTTCACATCGTAACTTTCCTCGCCTACTTCTCAAGTTTTTTCTGCTTTCCTGAGCCTGCGGGCCTCTTTTGAAGCACACGGAAACGCCAAAGTAATTTATTTGCTCAAGGAGCTGTCATGAAATCTTGCTTTTCACGTGAGCCCAAAAAAGAAAATGAAGTCGGATATCGAAAGGAAGAGACCTTCCTCAACTTAGTTAATATTCTCCCAAGCTTTCGATTCATTGCCGCCAGGGGGAAATAGCTGTTTACAAGCCCCTAGCTTTTGTTGCAGAGCCAGATAGTTGTCAGCTTGGCAAATTCAACTGTGTAGATAAAGGCAAAAAAAAAAAACGTGATAAATGGGGAACAATCTTGTCGTCAAAATAAAGCCATGAATATTCAAGAAGTGAATTTCATTAAGGATGTACTTTTTTGGAATCTGTATCCTGCCAGTTTCAACAATTGAAGTAAAAAATATTGCATTGTAAGTTAGTAGCTCTGCTTAATGTAGCGACTCAATGTAAAAGTCCGTACGCATTTATTAATCGACACTGCGTTTAATTACAACTGCAGTAAACGTTGTAATCTCTGAAATTACTCGGCCATTATTATTCAGGCGAAGGACATGGAGGGCCTTTTATGCTTGGAAAGCAAATCAAGTAGAGGCAGTGGCGGTTGAAATATATTGGAGGGAGTATGCAAGGTGGGATTTCAGCTTAAACTGCTACCCATGTTATTTACGACGCTAATTTACTGACTTAATTACCGCCACGTTGATTACTACTTGATTGGCAGAGGAGATAAAAGCAGATGGAGGAGGTGAATTACGTCAGGTTGGCAGAGTGAGTGAGAAACGATGCGCACTAAAGCGCTTAAGTTTGCCAGATGTGTCACATTGTTGAATGAAATGCATGCAATTGAATAAGTAAGACTTGTGGCCATAGATAGATCACAGACAATTTTATGTTGCATATCTCATGCTGTATAGGGTATGCAGGATGACTTGTAGACAGCCCATCATTCAGATGTAGTGACTTGAAAATGGTACATCGCGATGTACCGACTTAGACGTCAAATACTGCGTACAACAGCCACTAACCGCCACCAACCGTCATCTAACGGTCGCAACCGTTCCAACCGTCACTAACCGTCGCCCAACGGTCATCTAACGCCACACGCCCTTCTCGACCCAACTCGAACCCAACATTACCTGCCAATATTTCTTTAAAATATTTATGTACCTATGTGTGATGCTTAAGGTGTCTGCCTCTGTTACATTTCCTTCAACAGGAGAAAACCCTGCGGCGATGCAACATGGCGGCCGCAATTTGGCCCTGCCACCTCATTCCCTCTCCGTACTTCCAATATGGATGCTCAGCCTTCTGCTCACCCTATCTATGGGATGCTGGCTTTGCATCGTGGACCACGGATCTCCACTGCCAATACCTGCAGCTGCATCTAGGACGGTATCAACCATCTCATAGGTCTTTGTGTCTGACTGATTTTCCCGGCTAAAGAAAAATGTTTTACCAAGATGGACGCCATGTGATTGTGACGTTCCTGTGACCCAAACCCCCCCAAAAAACCTAAAACCTTCTGAACCCAAACCCCCAGTGTTCCCAAAAAAAAAGTTTTTTATGGTGATGCAGGATAACAGATGAAGGAAGAGATTGTTCTAGTGATTGTCGCTACTTTTTGATACCCGCCTATTGCTCAGAGGAATTATCACAAACTTCAAATTTCTGGATCCATTCCACTTTCCAGGAAATCGTATCGTGTGAACTTGGTAATTCCGGGAGAAAAAAAACAACATTGATGAGTCTTTAGTGTCAATTCGTTTATAGAAAAAGAACTTTGAGAATATAAACAAAGACAAAAGTTGTCAGAAAAAAAAAATGTTCGAGTTTTATTGGTGTCTTGTGAGTGTTTTTTTTTGTACGTTATTATGTGTGCCACACACAAACAATACATTACTATAATTTTTGCAAGTTTAAACAATCCATACTCTAAAAAATTTAAGTATTTTTTCACTGGTTTGAGTGATTTTCACTCTTTCTTCCACTTGATTTGAATCCCACTCGTTTTGAGTGAAAATCAGTCGATCTACAGTGTTTTTCATTCAGAATGAATAATCATTTCACAAAAAATTAGTAGGGCTAATCATTTCACAAAGAATTAGCACTCATTTCAAAAAGAAATTAGCACTCATTTCAAAAATAATTAGTAATCATTTCACACAGAATGAGTATAATCATTTCGGTCAGAATGAGTAATCATTTCACTCACTGAAAGAGTCGTCTGTCGTTTATTTTCACTCTTCTTTCGAGTAATATTACACTCGAATGACTCGATTTGAGTGAAAGTAAATATTTCCAGAGGAACATTCACTCTAAAATAGCAATTTGCGAATGGTCCTTTTTTGAATGAAAATCAGGTCGATCGCGAGTGATTTTCACTCAGAATGAGTAATCATTTCACTCACTGAAAGAGTCGTTTCTCTTTTATTTTCACTCTTCTTTCGAGTAATATTACACTCGAATGACTCGATTTGATTGAAAGTACTAAATATTAACCAAGGAACATTCACTCAAAAATGGCATCTTGCGAAATTGCACTTTTTTTGAGTGAAATTTTCACTCGAATTTTTTTTATAGAGCAAACAAAACCATCATAAAATGACTGACCAGTTGCCAGAAACAAACATGTCAAACTTCTAAATGCTTCTAAAAATTGACAAAAATTAACAAAAATTTGCATGTACACCAAAAGTAGACTGCTAATGAACAGCGTAGTTAATTAGCATTTCCAGTGAGACCGCAAGACTGCAAATTACTAATAAAACTTTGTTAACCACATTACTGTAATTCTAGAAAAAATGTCGACAAAATTTTGCAAACTTTTCACCCAACACCAGATCGAATCAACCATTTGTTTTGAACCTACATTTTAAAACCCTTTCCATAAATTTGGTATCCTTACGACCCCAAGTGCAGGCCAGACCCACAAACATAAAACCGGTCCTTTCCCAAAAACCACCGGTCACCCTGACCCTCGTAACACAACCGTCGTCTAGCAATCCCAGCCTAGAAAGCCAGGCCCCCACCAGTTTCCGTTAAATTGGATGCTGTGTAGACCCCATAATTTCTAATAGGGCCCAGCTGGAAGCCCACAGTGCGCATTAATAGGCGGACTTAATGCGCTAACGGGAGGAACCTAGGCCCAGGTCCTAAATTTCCTATGCCCGTAACTCCTTCTGCTGCTCGCGGTTTGGTATGGTGCCGAGTGTTAAGTGCACTCATTTTTTAAGACCAGTTTCTCTCTTTTTTGGAGCGAGGAGAGATTGTATTGTTTTCTACAGTAAAATTGAGCAGAAATTATGGCAGGATCCGACTTACGTAAAAATTGAAGGCTCCGACTTACGTTGTAGGCTCCAAGTTACGTAAAATTCTATTTACGCATAGCGTTTGTCATGTGCTTACTGAAATAATAATTATTTCAGTAAGCACATGACTTATAATTATTATAAGTTAATAAATAACTAAGAATATAAAAACAAATAAAATAAAAATAAAAACAACGAAATTTAATAAATAATAACTAAGTAAAAAATAAAATAAAAATAAAAAAAACGAAATTTAATAAATAATAACTAAGTAAAAAATAAAATAAAATAAAAACAACGAAATTTAATAAATAATAGCTAAGTAAAAAATAAAATAAAAATAAAAACAATGAAATTTAATAAATAAGTAAAAAATAAAATAAAAATAAAAGCAATGAAATTTAATAAATAAGTAAAAAATAAAATAAAACTAAAAACAGTGAAATTTAATAAATAAGTAAAATAAAAAATAAAAAAAAACAATGGAAATTAATAGATAATAAATAAGTAAAAAATAAAATAAACTATGAAATAAAATATAAAAACCGAATGAAATAAAAGTAAAAACGGGGAAAATTAATTTAAAAAATAAGCAAAAAATAAAATAACTATGAAATAAAATATAAAAACCAAAATAATGAAATAAAAATAAAAACAAGGAAAATAAATAAACAACAATAAGTAAAAAATAAAATATAAAAACCGAATGAAATAAAAATAAAACCAAGGAAAATAAATAAATAAAAATAAGTAAAAAATAAAATAAACCATGAAATCAAATATAAAATCAAATCAAATGAAAATGAATGAAAAATTTTAATTTTAATTTTAATTAAAAAATTTTAAGAATAGACAGCCATAAGGACTTCCACAGTAAAATTGAGCAAAAAATAAGGCAGACTCCGACTTACGTAAAATTCGATTTACGCATACCGTTTGTCATGGGCTTACTGAATTAATTAAAAGTGAAATAAATAAACAAACAAAAATGCAATCTAATAAAATAAATAAGAATGGAAATAAAATACAAATTTAAAATAAATAGAAAATAAAAATATTCAAATTTCTAAAAATAGACAACCACAAGGATAAGCAATATTTGAAGTGTTGCATAGAGCTGGATTTTGGCTTTTTTAATCGCATTTTCTGCCTCACGTATATCATGTACCTTTCCTCATAGTTATTTGCTTTGCTGCTTACGTACATCCAATGCAGCATCTAGCATCATCCCAAATCGATAGCTGTGTGTATTGATGAAATTGGACCACGCTCCAAAAAATAGCGGTCCGGTCAGTGGGCTTGGGCCAATTCTTTTCATTCCTCTAGTTCTGAAGGGTTCATGTTCTATTCAAAGTTCAGATTGAAAAGGAAGAGTTCGACTATCCGTTCTATGTTGAGAACGGCAGAAAAATGGCGTCAGCCTTATGAATCCCCTCCACACACAAAAAACGTAAGGATGATATCGATCAGACCTACTGGACAAAAGATCTAGTTACGGAACCGGTTCTAGACGCTCCTCAAACACTGTTTTTTTGGAGGGGTGTCGAAAGGAACTTCATCAGCATCTTGTGCGTGTGGCAAATTCAATCAAGGCACCCCCTCTAGTGATGAGTCAGCAAGACACAGATTGCTAGGGAAGTTCCCACCGAATTCATTACATTTTTTTGCAATTTTGGTCGAGGGGAAAAAAAATTTGGACAATTTTTCTACGTCTAGTAGGAAGATCCACGAGCCTACAAGCCCAGTGGTGGAAGCGTCGCAGAGAATTTTAAACGCCTGCAGCTTAAGGATCATCCATCACGAAAGAGTGGCAAAAGCCAAGGCCTGCTGCTGTTTTCCATCATCACTTTTCCGAGGTCCTAGACACCGTGACCAAATGCTCGTAGGTAATGCGAGCACACTCTTTCATTTGGTGTCAAATTCTTGCAATATCTAGCATTAGGTGGCGATTCATCATGCTGATATATGGCGTGGACAAGGGTAAGTGAAGTGCATGCAGGGGTTTTTAGGGGGGGTGAAAAACATTGTTTTTAATGTTGTTGTTTTTTTGTTAACATGTGTTGATGGTCAGAAGAAGTATGGGGGGGGGGGTGTATTGTTTACAAGCAGCGGAGCAAACATGAATATATGGTGGCAGTGTTAAAGTTGGATGTATCCAACAACATTGGATGATCAATGAAGCTACAATCGAAGCGTGTAAAGTTGATTAAATTTATTAAATTTTATTTGTTTGTTTGTTCATTTATATATTTATATTTGTTTGTTTGTTTGTTCATTTATATATTTATATTTGTTTGTTTGTTCGTTCATTGATGAATGTGTTTGTTTAATTATATTTATTTAATTTGTATACATCATTCTATTTACTTGTTGAATAAATTAGTACAAGTCAAGGGGTTAGTTAGTCACTTATGAATAAATTCCTTAGTGCACTGTTTGTTTAATTTTATTTATTTATTAAAATTATTTGTTTGTTTATCCTCCTGAGACCTGATGTCCAATATATTGGACATCAGGTCTCAGGAGGTTGCTGATATTATTCACGAACTAAATGCGTTTATTATAATAATTATTATATTTATTTTATTTTTACATTTATTTAAAAACAACATAAATTACAAACCTTTGTCTACAAGACTAGTTTTTCCATGTCAAATTTTCCCTCCGAATATTGTACGGTATGATATTGTCAGCCTGTATACAGGGTGGACCAACTTCAAGTGTCGTTTTATAACGGCGATTAATAGCAGTGATTTTACGATGACATAGCAGCGACGTGTAAAATGTCCCACTTCGGCGCCATCGAAGTGGGCCATTTTACACGTCGCTGCTACGTCAATCGTTAAGCGCTTCTATTAATAGCCGTTATAAAACGACACTTGAAGTTTGTCCACCCTGTATGAGTCATTGCAGTACATAAAGTACTTCATGCTCATATTATTCCATTTTGTATATCAGTATATGTTACTCATTTACTTTATGTTGCCGCACATGATTTATAAGCAACATGAAATTTTTAATAATACTTTTGCTAATGAGCATTTTATGCGAGAACCTTAAAATGAATCCTTAAAATTCAGAGTATATCGAACTTTAGTAACCTAGATTGCCAGTGATTCAATTGAACTTTTAGAAACACGCTCGACAGTGATAACAAAGGTTAGTTAACGCTTGCTTTTATTACCGTACGGTACCTCGGAAGCGAATGAGAAAAAGGCGAAACTTTTCTACTACATCAAGTCTATAGACTAATTAAGCCATGAACTAACTTTTCACCCAAACTACAGGATTTTAATTTTAATTTGGTAGTGAAAAGACCTGATAATTGTATTGCATTAAACTAACAATTGTGATTCGGAACGAGTTTTGTGTAGTTTTAATTTGCATGAAGTTTTCCGCATCGTTGCTAATTTGAAACCTGATATGCGTGTGAGGAATAACAATGTGGAAATGTATCAAAGTTACAAATTCAAACAGTTAAATATGTTCATATACCGTGTTTAATTATAGTTATATTACAGTAATCTTTCTACGTCGTTATCAGACTTTTTTGGCTATTCCGTCATTTGCAATCTAGTTGCTCAAAAATTCTATGCAATTTTTGCTGAACTGAAAAGTGCTTAGGTATGCAAACGCCGATAATTGCGCAGGAACAGTGGAAGACGTTCGTTAGTGATAATTATCAAAGACGAAGTGTTATAATTAAGCAAAGACTTTCCTATCAGTCTTATTACTAGAATTTTATTGCAACGGGGAAGGTCTTCTTTCTTTGAAATGATAGACGTTAGAAGACGACTTGGCAATTTTGTTGTCGAAAAGCATTTCGGCCCATCGTGTGCAAACTTTTGCCAAAAAAAAAAATTAGGCCAATCACTACCATTTTTTTTCAATTATTGCTCAGACGCCAACAGTTTTTAAAACTTTCTACGTGCTCAGTTGAAGATTGGCATCTTGTCAGTGCTGGTGACATAAGCAAACAACGACACATGAATCCGACATTTACGACGTCCTCAACTGTCAAAATCTATGAAGAAAAAGAAGTGCAGTCCCTTGTACCTTTGCATTTTCTCTAACTTTTTTCCGTTTCAAGGTTCCGCTGAAGGGGGAGAATAACGGTTAAAAAGAGGGAGAATAACGGAAAAAAACTGCCGTTTGCTCCTCACTTCTCAGTCTACGGTGTTTATACAAACTTGTTAAGAAGCTCTGCCTTAGCCTAAAAAGTCACGAACCAGATTCTGCCACCTTTCAGGTCCCGTATTCCCATAAATTGCATTATCCAAATGGCAGGCTACGTGACAGGTTAAAAGGGAGTGCTTTTAGTTAAACATAACGATGAATCTGAGAGCCCAGTCTTGTAAGTCGAGGTCTGAAATGTTATCCTGGCAAGTTGGGGTTGAACTTTTCCCTTCCCTGAAGAGGAGCATTTGCCTTGCGAAGTAACGGAGGCTTACCAGATGAGCTGGGGGTACTGAAAGGGTTGTTGAAATGGAGGGTTTCCGAAGTATCTGTTGCGAGATTCGAATACTTAGAGTTTCAAGTACCCTATGGAACAGTTACATTCTACTGTAAGTTATGTTTAAATTCAGTGCTCCGCTAAGGGAGAGAATAACGGTCAAAAAGGGGGAGAATAACGAAAAAAATGGCCGTTTTTTTGTTTCTCACTGCTAGGTCTACGGTCATCTACGTCAACGGTCATAAGAAATGTTAATTTTTTTGATTCATCACTAACAAGGGAACGGTACTTGCTGTAAGTTGAGTAGCCCTATGACACTTGGCATAGGGCACAAATCCATATGGTTGATGCGAAATAAGAGTCTTAATTTTATATTTAACCAGGATATAATTTACCTGAATCATTTTCCGTGTTTTTAAACACATTTTCTCTTTATGAAAAATTAAGAACTCACTCTATAGTGTCCCATCTTTGCCTTTTCTGTTTCAACGTTCTCAGTTGTTATGGCTCAGCTGTGGGACAGAATAACGGTCAAACAAGATTGCCAAATTACGTGAGCGTGATTCGAGTATACTTTTTCTCATTGAACAGCGAGAAATTAGGCGGACAACAATTTTCCGTTGCCAAGGAATACAAGTCAGTTGTCATGGCTCCGCAGAGGGAGAGAATAACTGTCAAAGGGGGAGAATAACGGTCAAAAAAGGGGATAATAACGGTCAAACAATATTGCCAAATTACGTGAGCGTGATTCGAGTATACTTTTCCTCATTGGACAGCGAGGAATGAAGCCGACAATTTCCCGTTGCCAAGGAATCCAAGGCCACCCGCCTGCAAACTTGACCATGGCGGATAGAGTGAACCCGGAAAACCGCAAGTAGCTGCTCACCGGATGTTAGCCATGAAAGTGCCCGCTGAATCCGAATCTGAAAATCGTTTGTTGCTAGCTGTTGAGTTTTAGGCCCTGATACCTGTCCACCGATGGATGGACGGACGGACAGAGCAGTTCTATCAGACTTTTTGACTGGAAAAGGCAAGGGAAAAGGTCAAAAAGGGGGCGAATATAGCCTATCCCTACATAGGCTACATTTCTTCACGGCATTAGTTCTCATAGAGGGTAGTCAGTGGTGTCCAGGTATTACCTGACCATCTCGTTAGGACCGACAAATTGACACCTCTGGTCACTGGTCAGTCCAAGCAGAGTGTTAAAAGAATAACTGTCCAAAAGGGGGAGAATAACCGAAAAAAGGCCTAGTTCCCGCCCCTCACTGTCAAGTCCACGGTCATCTGTATAGGACGATAAATATATCTGGATTAATGCAATCAATTCTTGCTGAACTTGCTACAAAATTCCAATTGTTTCAAGCATTCTAATGAACCTAACAATCCAGCTCACCCCACAAGATCCACATTCATCCTGGACCTCTGTCCCCACCAAAATGGCGGAAGCGTCAGTTGACACAGACACTCTAGCCCCGAGTCTCCTCCAGAATTTCAAAACCTCGTCCCGGAAGTACATATCTCCGCCTAATGCATGCGAAAAGGGGGAGTTGGGTTGGAAGAAAATGGCNCCCCCCCCCCCCCCCCAACACCACCACCCATCCTACCAAAAAAAAAAAGAAGACATTTTGGAAGCGGAGGACGTTAAGTGGGCTTGTCGTGGTTATATGCTGCTGCCAACTGGCTGGAACCGCGCTTAATCACCAAGCCGTGACCTCTTTCTCTTCATCTTGGGTGCTTGGCGTCTGCCATTTTGCCAGCGGAAACCCAGCCAAGCTTTTGGACGCGGACCAGATGGAAGTGGCGGATGCGCGTCAAGACTCGATATGTTTATGCTCGGCTTGACTTTATGTCAGGATTATGCTAGGTTGGGTTTTACAGCTCCTAGTGGACACTAGCTCCGCAATGGATTCACAGGCCATTTGGGGACACTTTTAATTTACATGCAAAAATGGACAGGATATCTGGGGGTACGATCATGTTTTGAATTAAACGAGCGTGATATATTGCTTCTGACACGAAGTGCTGGAAATTAATGGTGTACTGGTAGCGCCACGAGCCATGGAAGCTAAAAAAGCGAATTAATATTTGCCCTCCGGATGACCAGCTTCACTTGATCCACGATGACTTACACAATTTTCCCCATCAAGTGAAAGTAGTCATACGGAGTGCAAATTATGATTAGTTTTTTAAAAAAATCAACGTATATTAATTTTTAATTTTTAACATTTTATTTAATTAAAAAAATAACGAATCGAAAATATTACCCTCCGTATGACCATCTTCATTGATCATCAAGACGTAAAGGTGGTCATATACCGATGGCAAATTTCGATTCGTTTTTTAAAAAATTCCAAATTGTATTAATTTATAAATTTTTTACATTTTATATATTTTTAAATTTAAGTGTTTACATTTTATATATTTAAATTTAATTTTTTACATTTTATATATTTAAATTTAATTTTTTACATTTTATATATTTTTTAAATTTAATGTTTTACATTTTATATATTTTTAAATTTAATGTTTTGCATTATATATATTTTTAAATTTAATGTTTTACATTAAAAAAAATAAATTTGCGCTCCGTATTACTTTCACTTGATGGTCAAATTTTAATTCGTTCTTTTCCCGCCACTTGCTCGTGGCGCCACCAGTACTTCATTAATGACCCACTCTACCACAATTTAGTGGCTACCACTTGTTATGAGATATTGTGTGTGTCAAATAATTTTTGTCATTTTTATCAAAATAGAAAGTATCGTAGCTGACGTCAAATCTTGAAGGCAACCTTTTCAGGCATGCTCGCCATTAACTTAAAAGATGTGACAAACGTCCTGCTAATGTAGATAGGACTTGACGTCACAGATGAGCACTCACACTTTGCCACAGAGGCGCCCCCTTGATGGTACTCATTTTCTTAAGTGACTCTGGAAGGAAACTAGACGTCAACTCGAACTTCCTTGTCCCGCTCTATTTTTTCTCTACTCTTTTATCTCTATTCTAGCTTCTAGTTCAATCCTCTATGTTACAAAAAAAACCAAGAGATGTCGCATTTGCGGAGAAAGAGAGAGAGAAAAAAAAAAACATGGTCCCGTCACCCCGATTAGACCCGAGCATGCAGATCCAGAGCACAAGAGTGGTCCATAAATCCATATTAAGCTTCCAGATGGAAAGAAGAAACCGGTTTCTTCGATACTTCTTTTGAAGAAGCGAGCCTTAATGCACTGCTCTACATTAAAAGCTCGTTCATTACCTTTAACTAAGGAAGAAAAAAAGAAGACGCGTCTCCAAAAGTTTTGGATATACTTTTCTTTAGAGCAAATATGGGGATTCACAAACTGCTAGTCAGCTGGAAAAATACAGTAAAACCTGTGTATGTTGTAACTGTCACTGTCCAACATAGACAGGTTTTACTGCTAAGTTGGACACCTTAATACGTTGGACACCTCCCTATGTTGCACATTATTTTTGGAACACTTCTCTATCTTTTCATCTTAAGTTGGACAAGTTCAGTACAGATGTAGGAGTATAAGCACTGCACTTGTCCAACTTAACAGGGAAAAGAGTATCCAACTTCCAAGATACCGGTGTCCAACTTAGCAAACATCACAGGGGATAGGCTTTTTGATAGTTCCAGAAATAATGTCCACTGTATTATTATAGGGAGGTGGCCAACTTATTAAGGTGTCCAACTTAACAGTAAAACTTGTCTATGTTGGGCACTAACGGTTCCAAGGAAAATGTCCAACATAATGATATCAATATGTCGGGTTTCATAGACATAGTACAGTACAGTAATGTACGAGTAAGTACTGCAGTTGTCCAACTTTAAGAGATAGGTGTCCCACTTAGCAACATTACAGGGGATATAGTCATTTTGACAGTTGCAAAAATAATGTCCAACATAGGGAAGTGTCAAACATAGTAGGATTTCAATATATCTGATTTCATAGTGAAGTACAGTAATGTACGAGTAAGTACTTCACTTGTCCAACTTAAAATGGGGGAAAAGTGCCCAACTTACAACAGAGAGGTGTCCAACTTAGCAACATTACAAGGAATAACTAAAGCAGGTTGGTGTAGGGGTTAAGGAGCCAGACTGCTAATCGGAAGGTCCTGGGTTCGAATCCCAGGGCCGGCGACCCTGACCGTGGTTTTCTGGGGTTTTCCACGGTCCCCCAGGGATAATTCCGGGATCGCTTCCGTATAATAGGCTACAGCCGCTTCCTTCCTTCCCTATCCTTGACCACATCCAATGGTGGTATTCCAACCCCCTAATGGAACGCCGCAATGGGGTATAAAAACAAAACAAAAACAAACCAACATTACAAGGAATATGCTTTTTGACGGTTCCAAAAGTTATGTCCAACATCAGGTGACCAATTGAACAGATTTCACACTAATATGAATTTTAGTAGAAGTAAACCAATTACAGTTAGCGTCAAAAATAGTTCGTCAGCTTTAACTATTTTTTCCTAGAGGCTGAGACGAGCATCATTTTGGTCCAGAGTAGCTTTAAAAACACTGAAGGGCTCCCATATATCTGAGTTTCATTACGTCAACAGAGAGTTGGAAAACTTGGGTCGTGGCAGCCATAAACATTTTACAGACGATGGAATTTCCGTTAACGATTGCATCCATGGGTAAAAAAAAGCTGCAATATCTTGATGGCCATTTCCTGTAGCCATGGAGGTCACATTTGGGCACCAAGGTACTGAGATTTTTTTTTTCAGAGAGAGAGAGAGGGGGGGGGGCTCAGCAAGATTCTAGATTCACCACAAAATCCTGATAGAAAAACGTTTATTTGATCTGAACTGTAAGCTGAGTATTGGTTTTCAAGTCAATTATCGGGTATTCTGGCTTCGAAGCTGACCCCACAAGTTTTTTGGAGCAGGTAACGTGGCTGGAATTGATCCTAACTACCCCTGGAATTATATGGTTTGGCTGGCAATAGGTCACATACTATTACTTGGATCAGCATGCCTCATGGAGTTATAGGGGAAAAAATGTATGTGGAAAGAGGATACACTTTTCTTGTAGGTCAAGGGTCTTACTTTGCGCCTTATGAACAGGATACTTGTAAAATTAACGTGCATTCGTTGTATTATGCGATTCACGAGTCCTGGCCTGTTAGGCTCCACCCACCTCCTCCCAACGTCAGCGGCGGAAGAAATCAGGCCTGGAATGCTCGTGATTCTCGCGAGTAGGGGCCATTGGTGCGGGGTTCGATCTCAACAAGGGATAGGTGGTTCGTCGTATTTCCAGGCCTGGTTGTCCCCCCCCCCC